>RJWM01003168.1:0-116863 GCA_004363535.1 Dasyprocta punctata
TGAAAGACATGCTTAGTGGTTCTAGAGCAGATACAGACAGGACTTTAAGATTGCACAGTTTTTGAACAAAGCTCAGTAAATTGGGAAGAGGCTAAACCATACCATCACATTAGTCTTGGAATGCTCCTCAAGTGTGATGGCAGCTGCTAGGAGTCTCCTGAAATCAGGTAGCTATTGGACCCAACACTATGAAGGAGGATTGAATCGGGGCAGATAACTCAAACAAAACTTTATCAAGCTCTCTCTTAATTCAAGACATATTCCTAAGTGTTAAAATGGAAAAAGCAACAGTTGGCAATATATAATCTGAGACATCAAAATGTGATTCTAGCATAGGATTCATGCAATAGATGAAGGAATTCTAATACAAAACAAAATCTTAAGTATATATTAAGGCAGTTGTTTGTAAAGAGGGAGAATCACAGCTGAAGATTGAGTAACCAGTTCAATAACTATTTAATATATATGGAGATATAGATATAGTTATAGATATAGATATAGATCAGTTTTTGGTCTATTTGGGCAAACAAAACAAAGAAGAAGAAAGGCCATCCAACAACCTGTTGCATTATTCACAGCAGACTGTAATAAAAGTATAAATTTAAATAGCTCCAAGGAAAGTACAGGAGAGAATAGAAGTGTCACTACAGAGACAAACTGCAGTAGATTCAACAAATAATTGGATATGAGTAAGGGTGGAAAGAGTCATCAATGATTGCTTCAAGCCATTGAAGTGAATCACAGAAAATACAGGAAGAATAGAGAACTAGAAAAGGAATATGGAGAGTTAAGAACAGAAAAGGATGGTAAGTAGAAAATTTAAAGAGCATGATTGTGCATATGAGAAAAGAGAGGTGTGCAAATTTCAAAGGATAGAGTAGTAACAGAAAGAGAAGCTGAAAAGAAAGCAAAATACATTATATGGTGAAAAATAAAATACATGATTACAATAGTATCAACACAAAAATAGAGTGAAAAAAAATCTTTTCAGAATCTACTAGCATTTCTTTACCTCTCTCACTAAGGCACCACAAGCCATAACGTAGAGTTAAATGGCTCTCTACTCCATCAAAGGGAACCATACTCAACCATCTCCTTTCTATTTTCTCCTCTCTTTTTAAGTTCTGAATGCAAGCCCATAGTGCATGAATGGCAAAACCAATCCCTCAATTCAGTCATGTTCATTTTCCCCTGGCAAGATTTTTAAACTGAAAATGGAAGTTTTCAATGGGAGCATAGAATAAAAAGCTAATCTCTATGGCATCTCGTAAGCATGACACCTGGACTGTATTATGGCCATGAAAGACCTTTTCACACTGAACAAAGATGTATTTCTCAGCCCTTTCTGATGTCTTGTGGCTGCATATCACAAGAATATTGATTGGGAATGTCTAATTTTCTAACATCTGTGAGCTCTAAATATTCTTTCTGAAGTTTAGTAAGCAAAGGAGTTTTCACTTGAATCTGGCAAGCATGATATTTTAACAAAGTTATATTTAAATGTATACATTTATTTACTGTGATTCATTCTTATTAATCTTCTTTCAAACTGAATTTTTATTAGGTTTTAGATAAAAGCATGACCTAGTCAGTTAGGGTTATACTAGGGAAAAATTATGGAGAGAAGAGACAGAGGGAGAAAAAGAGAATGTACTGAAAACTGGCAGAAATCAGCAGTCTATTCTGACAGATGAGACCTTATCAAGTTTCAAAGTGCCATCGTTGTCATTTGCATGTTCTGTCAAAGAGATGGTTTGTTACTGTAGGAGGCTTATCTTATTTATTAACTGAAAAGGCTTTGGTTAAGAGAATTTATAGAAATGGAGAATGATCACATGTATACAATTCACACTTGCACACATATACATACACATAGTATTTTAACAAATCTATAATTTGTGGCTTAAAACCAAATGCTCAATTGTCACATAGTCTATTTAAATAAAAATTCAGTGTTGAATGTATGTAATAGCTAAATATAATTATATTTTCAAAAAACTGCTTATCCAAATAGTAAACAAATATTCTCACTTCTTGTAGACTTATTGTTTGAATAAAAAAATGTGCATAGAAAGATAAACATTTTCCTTTTGATCAAAAGTAATGATAGTTCTCCTTCTGATTTACCTGAAATTATATTACATGTGGTTCATGGAAGACATTTCATTTTTCCAAGTCTTCAAAAACTGCATTTTGCTTCTGTAAAGGTAAACTTAATTCATTGTATGGAATTACTCAAAAATACTATTACAAAATGAAATTTTATAATTCAGGAAAAATTACCAAAATCCCATGAAATGCTACTGTTTCTTAGCATTTTAATTTAAAAGAATATTGCAATGGTAGTAACATGTGTAAATAGGTATTCTGATAAAGCCCATATGCTAATAGTACATCTATTTTATTTGCATGAAATAAAAATCTTCCATAGGCATCTATCTAGCAAAGATATTTGGAGAAATTATGAGATATTCATCAAATGGTCAAATTCATGCTACAAATATTCATGGAACACTTATCTGTAAGACACTTTATAAGGGGGTAGAGATCTATTAGCGAACAAAATATTCAAAAACACCTGTCCTTGTTTGAAGATGATAAAGTACCATGGCAGAGATGACAGGTAGAAAAGAGTTAGGGATGGAACATGATAGGAAGTTCCATTTTAGCAAATGTTTTAGGGAGTTCCATTTTAACAAATGGTAGGGGCTGACCTCCTTCAGAAGCCTGTTATCAGGCAAAGACTTGAAAGTGGTAAGAAGATAAAGGAAACAGCCAGTACCAAGTTCCTGTGATAGGAAGGAACATGCATGGTATATTTGCAATGCAATAAAGTGTTTAAATGAGTCTGAGAGACCAAGAACTGAGAAGCAGGAGAGGAAGACAGACAGAGAAGAGTATAAGAGTATACGAGATCTTGTAGGCTGCTTTATAAACGGAAAGAGAAGCACTGCAGACTTTTAAAATAGAGGTGACATCATTTGACTTATGCTTTACAAGATTCACTCTGGCTACTAACTAGAGGATCATGTGGAAACAAGAAGTCTAATTAGAAGGCAACAACTCTTAATCTGGATTAGAGATGATAAGGTTCAGAAGAGAGCAGAATCAATGGAAAAGGATGAGTGGATTTGTGGATATAATTTGATGGAACTTCCTGATGGATTGGTGGGAAGTATTGGGGGCTTTAAGAATTATAAGAAGCTTTTGGTCATTGCACCTTCGACAGATGCAATTGCCATTTACTCTCAATGAGAAGATTCTCATTTAACATTTTCATTAGAAAAACAAAATTAATACAAAGAAAAGTATAATTTTGTGCAGTCATTTATTAAAACCCTATTGATTCAGGCTTAAAAAATTCAGAATTTTTAGTGATACACCAAGTTTAGATTGACATGACATGTTCTTTTATATCTCCAAAGAATATTAATAATACCTACAAATTCTTAGAAAGGAATAAAGGAACATTAGGTAAACTTCAGTGAAAAAAACCTCTTTCTGTTTTTTAGAAGTACCCTTCTTTACAGGAAAGTTTTGTATGAATAGAAATTGTTAAGTAAAGGTTCTGTGAAAGCTGAGTTTGGCAATGCTTATTTTTGTGTAGCTGTGAACAGCTGCTTTGCCTGAATCAGCCATGAAGCTAACATGCCTCTCACAAAGTCTAATACATTAATGGGCAGACTAAATTATTAAAAGATGGTTAGCCTCACTAGTAATCAGTCATATGAATTTAATCAATAGTGAGATTTCATTTGACATCTATCAAATCAGTAAAAGTTTGAATTGTTTAAAAGAACACATGATTCTGAGATTTAAGATTAACTGAGGGCATATATTTGTCTACCTTCCCAGCTAAAATCCCACTTATATTAGAGTTGATCTGTACACAGAAGAATGTATAATGGCAACAACAAGGGAAGTGGGCACTGTAACAGATAAGAGATTTTGAAAACTTCCAGAGGATAAGTTGCAGATGGGATCATCTTCAAGATATGCCTGAATATAAGAAGCAAATGTCCATAATTTGCATACAAAAAGGCTCGTCAAAGGTGAAAACCACCATTTCTATCAAAGTCTTAGAGAAGAGCTCACCTTGCAGCCAGCAAGGGTAATCAGGAGCCTTGGGAAGAAGTCAATGTAGTTAGTGACAGTGCTGGCTACAAAATAGTTTGAAGGTACTTGCCCACACTATCGTCCTGCACACATACAGAATGCTAGTCAGACAGCATTTGGTCTCTCAATAGAAACAAGAGAAGTGTGACAAAATTAGAGAGACCTTGCAGAAGTGGAAATACAAGTCTAAAATAAAGTCACAGTTTTAATTGAGAAACTCTGTCCATTTCATGGGATCATTCAATCTATTGACTATCAAATTTTATCATTCAATAAAAATTAGGAGACAGAAGTTTCTCAATCTTATGTGTTTATAAAATCACTAGGAATCTATTTTACAAGTTATGCCCAAATTCCAGAAAATTGGACTCAGTAAGTTTGCAGTGTGACCTAGGAATTTCCATTTTCAACAAGTATTTCATAGAGTACTAAATGTAGGTGTGATACAGAAAAAAGAAAGAAAGACAGAAAGACAGAAAGACAGAAACAAAGAAAGAAAGAAAGAAAGAAAGAAAGAAAGAAAGAAAGAAAGAAAGAAAGAAAGAATAAAGAAAGACAGACAAAGAGAAAGGAAGAAGAAACAAAGAAAGACAAATATTGTAAACACAATTTGTGTTGTCTGGTTTTGGCACCTATGTCCTCATCATTTTATCTATATTGAAAACTCTTCTTAGTCCTTCATATTTATTCATCTCCTACCCATACATCAAAACTCAACTAAAAGCCTTCACTTATCACCATTGAAATCTCTCTAAATGCCTATACTCTTTTCATTCCATTTATGTGGCAACTATGCACTCTTTTAAGCTACCGCAACTGTATTATTAAACTGGGACTGATACATTTTAGCACTGCTATTTCTCCATGTTTTCTGCCCCACTACATGCAGTGAAACTTACCCAAGTGTTTGGAAGATATTAGTGGCACCAACATTTATTCACATGTGTTGCATTTAGCGTTTTTATTGAATACATTGATACTTCACCTTTTGCCAGGCATTCATCTCATGTCTCTATTAACATGCACCATAATATAACTGCAAACATAAATGCTGAATGATATGTAAGAAATACATGATCGAAGTAAGTTTAAACATACATGACTTTGTTCATAGATGAGATTATACCACATAAATTTTGCTGTGGCTTGTATTAGATATATTGGTCTAAGAAAGACTCAGGCATCAAGAATAACCTAGAGTGAAAATTAGTATCCTCCATTACCAAAAGCAATCAAGTATTTGACCTGAAGTTATTTCTATTCATCACAGGACTTGTCATGTACTGGCTACTTAAGGAATATTTCTTTCAGCTTTGGTTACATTTTAGGTAGTTGTGAATTTAGCTTTTAAGAGAAGCATTTTTCTTTCACATTTCTATGGCAAATATTTATTTCATTTGTACACATCCCCTTCCAAAAATAATAAATTAAACCAAGATCTCGTGTTCTGAGTTTTAGCCTTGCAGCCAATTTACCACAAAAATAAAATTATATGATAAGGAATCTAATTTTAACATCAAGAAATAAGAACTAATGGCCCCAAGGTAATAAACTTCTGAAAAATTGAAATGAATTCAGCAAATTAAGTCAGTACATTGTATCAGTTTTTTTTTTTTTTTTAAGAATGACAGGGGAAGGAAATGTGCAAAAATTGGAAATGAATGAAATTGTCAGGTGAAATACAACACAGTTTCTAATCTTTGGCACACAAGTAATATGAAATTTTGAACAAAATAAATAATAGTTGTTGAGAATGCTGCCGAATATGCTTCTAAACAAATTGTGGCTAAATACTTTTTTAAACTAGAGTTTATTCAGAATAAATTAAGGTAAACTGATCTATTCAAAGCTCCAGCAGATGGCTGAAGGGAAGATCAAATATCAGCATCCACTTGTCATTTTCGTCCATTTCTAAGGAAATGAATGATTTCTGGACTGCTACACCTGTATTCCAGTTTCAGGGGGTCACTTTAAGTAGAAGTCACTACAATAACTGGAAAGTGATCAGGTATTTAATGAAGGACAATTTTCTTACACTACAGATTTAGTGATTTTAAATTTATTTTCATTCATTGTAGAAAATTTATTCTATCTCAACTTGTAGTTCATAGACAACCTATAATATGCTACAGCAGAATCACCTGCAATGGTTATTAAAAGGTGTCGTGTCCTGGGAAGATAGACTATCTCAAGTATAATATAGGAGTTTGCATTTTTAATAAGCAATTCACTTAAAACTTACATTCCTGAAATTTTTAGAATCATTGATTCAGATTTTATGGTAAAATTGTGTTGCTAAAGCTATGAAAACATATTGAAAATATGTTTTAAAATTAAGGCAACTTTTTCTTAATTTCAGTGCAGAAATAATAGAAATATAGTATTTGTCAGGATTCTCCCCTTTCAAATGAATGACTTCATTTAGATGCTTTTTGTGTATGGATATAAAGGCGTTAATATACATTTTGATGCAACATGTCACAACTCTTCATGTCTGGATAATTTTGCCAGCAATAACAAGTATAGCTTTCCTTTAAGAAATTAAATGTTAGATTTTTCACACTTAGTTTGGGTTTCCATAACAGGAATCTCTTCTTTGCATGGGGCAAATTATCAAGAATTCAGTGGTTTGTGTTTTCTCTGTGATCAGAAATTGCAGTTTTTGCCTCTCTGACTATAAAATGTGTTAAATCAAGTCCAATTTTTTAAGAAACAGTATAGAGAATAAATTTGAATTGAATCTATAAGTAGGGAAAGAGCCCAAATTGAGTCAGAACCAAAATTATACTTTGATTTAGTTATATTGCTCACCCTAGAAAAAGTTCTCAAAAATGGAAGGAAACAATGCTTCCAATTTAAATGGGAAAAAGACTATTTTAGTTTTGTCACGTGTAGTTCCACTGAAGGTTAGATAGAGGGGACGATAAATAGCATGGTTACAATATTAATTGAACACACACCAAATATTATGCAGTATGTTGCAAACCCCATCCAGTAGACAAGATATCATCTTTGCTTTCTAGGAGTTAGCAGTCTGTAAATAGAGGAAGGGTACAAAACACCCAGACAGTGAGAAATTACATAAAGGAGACATGCAAAATGTTGGGGAATTCATAGAAAACCAAGATTCCTTTTGGACAGAAAGTGACATTTGACATTTCTTTTCAATAATTTGAAAACCATACAGCTTTAACTACATATTCCAGCTCCCTTAACACTTTCAATTGTGCAGTAGGTTCCTCAGTGGAAGAATGGGGACAGCAAATAGAAAACTGTCATGTTTCACAACCAAAACCAATTACAAAATCAAAAACACATCAGGGGAATAAAATCTACTGTTGTCCAATCCTGGAGCCTCTCCCCATGTAGTAATGGGCAACAAGTAAAAGTGAGGCAATATCGATATACCAGCATTTATATTTTTAATATGTGAGTGGGTGACACCATAAGGTCTACAGAAAATCTATAAACTCATGATATTTTACCATGCTATACCATGATATCTTTGTTCATTTTCTGTTGTTTTATAATAAGACAACAACACAGCCTGGAAAAAAATAACACAGGCAAGTTAGGTAATAAAGAAAGGAGACACATTTTGGCTATTAGTGCTGGTCCAAGGACAAAGGACCATATCAAATGACACATCTTGCTAATAGAGTCCTTATGGCATTATGAGACAAGACACAGACTATGTGTGTTTTCCCTGGTCTCTCTGTCTCCTCTAAGCCACTAATATTCAATCATAGGAGTTCCACTCTGATGACCTTGTCTAGTCCTCATCACTTTCCAAAGACCTAACCTTCAAACACCATAGTTGGATTAAGTTTCTGCTCCCTTAATACCTCTAGCATAACTTATTCAGACCACAGTACACAAAAACTAAGTTAATTCCTTCTAAGGACAGCACTGCTAATGACCTAATTACCTTGGACTAACTCCCAACTCTTAAAGATTCTACCAACTCCAAATACTAATACACTGAGGACCAACTTCCAATCCATGAACCACTGCAAGCACATTCAAACCATATCCAAACTATAACACTCTGAAATATTTTTCTTGATATGGAAGATGTCTTAGTTACTTTTCTCTCATTGCTGAGACAAAATACCCTGGCACCCAAAATGAAGCAAGAAAATGTTCATTTAGCTGATAGTTTGTGCAGGTTTCAATCTATAATCAGCTGGCTCCAAGGCAGGGGGGTGTGGCACAGGGGCAATATTCCAAGGTGGCAGAAGACAGCAAAAGTTGCAAGAGCAAAAAGCAGGGAGAGCTATCATCTTCTCCCCACTTATATTATAAGCAGGCTACCACCCCTTCCCCATGGGTGAATAGAGCACTCACACCATCTCTGTGCCCTCCTCTTGCACAGGCTCAGGATGTTTACAAAGTGAGGACCATACCCTGGCCCTTTAAACTTCTGAACTTCTCAAGTTGACACTGTATCAACCATTACAGAAGGAACATCAACTGTCATTGCCAATGTTATTAGATATATGGTATGAGAAAGAAGAGGAGCATGACCACTTGGGAGGCATAAGAAATTGTATGTATATTTTAATGGCCACTAGCATAACTGAATTGTTACATTCAAAGGCTAGAACTTATTGAATGAGTAGCACATGTGGAATCAATATGTCCAAAGAGGATACTCCAAGCTTCAAGTGATTCTATATTTATAGATATTATGACTAATTATGATCTGTTCTTCGTATTTACAGAGTACTTTTTACCAAATGTGACCAAATTACATAATAGCAGTTATGATTTCAGATAATTAATATTCAAGTTTTTGTTGGAGACCACTATGAAGCGGCTTTAAGCAGAATTTAAAATTAACTAATGGGCTTTCTATGTTTATCTGTGAGTCTGTCCTAGGCCTAGGCCCCTTGCCTAGCAATGGGAGTTGATTCATAGTAAGTGAATCTCTATGAATTACTGGTTCTGGCTGAAAACTGTAGTGACCTGTGCTGCCAGAGATACCTCAAAGGGCAAGATAAGGCCACAGCTGAGGCTACCTCAGCTCCAACCCCAATTAAGTAGATAGAGACTGCAGCTGCAGGCATCTCACACCTGCAGGAATCTCACTGCCACCATAAATGTCATCATGGAGATAAGACACTTCTCCTTAATTGGCACAATTTACTACTTGGAGAAGTCTTTGAAGTGACTCCCAAGGTCCTGCTCATTTCTTGCACTTTCCTCAGTATCCCCTCTTTGTCTGTAATGGAAATAAATACGGGTGGCCCAGAGAAGCTCTTTGTCTTAGCCCTCATCATAGCCTCAGAGGCAAGAACTCTGCAGAGGGTTCTGATCCTCCCGCAGCCCTGAAATCATACCCTTGTCTCATTTATTTAAGCCTTCACTGCATACTTGTTCAGGAGGTTGGGAATCTAGGCCAAGTCCCCAATAAGTTTTGAGTGCTTACAGTGTATCCAGCGAAGTGCTAGGAAATTTACAAATATTACCCTTAAAATAGTCCATTGTGGAAGGCTCTTTTTATGGTTATTACAAAAAAATGGAAACAGAAGTTTAGAGAATGTATGACATATTGAAACTAAACAAAGAAATCTCAGCACCAGAATTTAAATGCAGATCAATATGATTCTAAAGTTTTGGAGTTGTATGCTATTTTGAATAATGCTACAATGAACATAAGAATACAGATATCTCTTTAAAATTTTCATTTCGATTCCTTTGGCTATACAGAGTACATCAAAAAATATTGTGTGCACATTTCAGCAGTTTGCTGTACTTAAAAAATGCCTGGAAACTAATGACTACCATTCTGATTACCTCTTGGTATTGCAGAGGCCAATGGTAATTTGTATGAATTTCATGATGTCTCAATACATTTAGTATTAAAATATGTATACAAGTTTGCCTTTTCCTGATGTATACATTTTTGAGGGTGCTCTGTATATCCAGATGGATATTGCTATGTCACATAGTATGCCTATTTTTTATTTTTTTCTGGCACCAGGAATTGAACTCAGGACCTTGTGCTTGCCAGGCAGGCACTGTGCTGCTGAGCTACATCCCTGGCCCTATTTTTTATTTTTTGGGGAGACTACTTACTGTTATGGCTGAATTGATTTGTATTCCCATGAGCATCATAAACGTTTTCCATATTTCTACATCTTTACCAACATTCGTGCTTTCTAAGATTTTTATAGTATTTACCCTAACATGTATGAGGTGATATCTTATTGTGACTTTGATTTACATTCCCCTGGTGACTATTGATGTTGAGTACCTTTTCATACCCATCAGCAATCTTTGTCTTTTTGGAGAATGGCAATTCAGATCCTTTGGTTGTTTTTAACCAGAATCTTTGTTTTGCTATTGAGTTGCATGAGTACCTTACATATTTTGTGTATTAAAACATTGTTGTATGTATAGTTTACAAGTATTTTATCTTATTCTAGAGGTTGACTTTCCATTTTGTTTACTGTTCCTTCACTGTGCAAATATTTTAATTTGCTGTAATCCCACTTGTTTATTTTTGCTTTTCTTCCCTGGGTGTTGGTGTCACACCCAGGAAATCATTGCAAAGGCCAATGTCAAGAAATTTTTAATCCATTTTGAGTTGATCTTTGAGCACAGTGTGAGACAGAGGCTAATTTTATTCTTTTGCATGTGTATAACCAGGTTTCTTAGTACAATTTATTGATGACTACCCTTGGCCCTCTGTTGAACATTAGATGAATATATGTATGAGTTTACTTCTGAGCTCTCTATTCTGTTCCATCAGTCTATATATCTTCTTTTATGCCAATATCCTACTATGTCAAGTAAAGTAGCATTGCAATAGATTTTGAAATCAGGAAGTGTGATGCCTTAAACTTTATTCTTTTTGCTCAAAATTGCTTAGGCTACTTGACGTTGTTTTGTGCTTCTATATGGGTTTTAAATTTTTCCTCTGTCTGCAAAAAAAAATGCCACTAGGAAAAATGCTCACAGACAGATGAATGAAGTGAAGTAGTATATACTTATAATGAAATATTCATCATTAAAGGGGAACTAAATCTTGCCATTTGCAACAGCATGGATGAACATGGAGAACATTATACTAAGTTCAATAAATCACAAAAAGGACTGATATTATATGCCACTTATATGAAGAGTTTTAAACAGACAGACTGAAAGAGGGATGGTATTTTCTAAGGGCTAAGTGGGTAGTACTAGTTTGGGGTGTAGGGGTACAAAGTTTTGTTTATACAAGTTAAGAATTGGAATGAATACTAGAAACCTATTATAATACTGGTAGTTAAGTATATATAAAAACTCAGTAGGAGGATATATTTTATGTAGAACTTATAAGGAAAAATAAGTAAAGAGAGCAAGAGGAAACTTATAGGTGAAGGATAGGCACACAGCAGAGATTGTGGTGATAGTTTTAAGGCTGAACACTCATCTCCAACTTCAAGTTACACATTAACTATGTACAACTTTTTGAATGTCAATCATATTTAAAGTAGTTTAAAAGTAATGGCAATAAAATTGGTGGGTTTGACTTATACTAATTCTATTCTATATTTTAAAACATTATTACTTTTTAAACAATAGACTAGAACCTTAAAGTTTCAGGCAATACCAAATTTACAACCTGCTTCCTGTCTGACAAGTTGCAAATATCAAATTTACACGTAGTTGTTGGTGGTCAAACAAAATAATAACTGCTTCAATGTCTCAAATTGAAGCAAGGTATAAGAGAGGGTCAAAGTACAAGGACAGCACAAAATTATCATAAAATCTACCTTTTAGCTTAGCCTACATGTATTTTTGACAATGTCTCAGGATCTAAAGATATGATTTTCATGCATTTATTTGTAAAGCACTAGTCATATTTACCAGAAAAAAACAAAAGACATAATAGAATTAAAGCAATCTGAAAAACAGCTTTATTTTAAATCACAGATAAAAAATCAAATGACTCATGCCTCTCATTCATAATCAATTTCCAGAATTTCCAGACATACAATATTCCTTTTGCACTCTCTCCCCTGTCTTCTTGCTTCTCTCTTTCCTTTTGTTTTTTCTTTTGAGATAATATGGAAATTCAATTGGCCAGACCACAAAACTCATGAAGCTTTCGATAAGCACAGAAAGCCATCACACTCAATCCCTTGTATCCTTTCCCAGCCCCTAGGAAAGGTGAGGAGAAAATGAGATGACACAGGTAGAGTGAAATAAACACCAAATAATTATCTCTATAACGAATTTTTAAAGTGCACAGAAAGGACAGTGCAAGTCAATGAGTATGTCTTATCAGCATATTAAAAGTCATTTAAAAGTGAACTGTGATCTTTAGCCACTATTGCTTCAGATACAAATAGCAAGATCAAAAACCTAGGGCAGAAACTAGTATTAAATTGGAACAAAGAGAAAGATTGGCACTGTGTGTTTGTTTGCTTTTACTTGAAACAGGGCTGCCCTGGAAAGCATTTAATTTGTATAAATATACACATCAGACTCAAAACAGAATTAATTACCATGTAATCAATGGTATTACAGATGCCTTAGCCCAGTATTCAGGAATTCACACACAAAATGCAAGGCCCAGAGGACCTTCATGGGGAATCTGAGAGGCAGAGCAGTGAGTGACAAGACAAAGGCCACTTTGCAATATATTGACAGAAACCTGATTAAACCCCACTAAGACAAAAATAACCTTAAAACCACCAGATGGACACCTGGTTTTTACTATGTTACTCAAATCCTAAGCAAAACTCTCAATAGCACATATTTTGAAGCAAAAAAATATTTGTGTTTCTCTAAATAGGCAGGGTAAGTATACAGCAGAGATAGAACTCTAACATCCACCTGACTTGAGCTTTAATATCATAATTCTTCTGGAATTTCATTTTCATCTCCCATTGCAATAGCAGGCTATCAAAAATGGTTAAATTCTGAACAATTGCTGGTTGGAGTCCTCGTTCCTAGTGTACATATTGCTTACAAAAAATTTCTGATCGAAGTACACAGTGTTATTGCTAATCATACTATTGTTTCTGATACCTGATATGCTTCCTAAAATCAGTACACATATGCTGGTTAATAAAGAAAAGTATTATCATCATTCTTCGAATATAGCATTAGAAACTAGGCTGAAATCTGAGACATAGGAAGGATTACTAAATGGGTTTCTTGTTGAAAGAAGGATAAAAATAGTAAGATAGAAAACAGTATTATATTTTAATGCAGAACATGGGCTCTATCTCTCTCACTCACCTGACTCAAAAGGTAACTTTTGCCTTCACAAGCAGAAAATAAAGGTATAACAGGAATTCCCACAAAACACTAAGAAAATTAATTTATTTATTAACTGGAATTATATACAAGTAATAGATGAAGAAAATCAGGATCAGAGAGAGTAGTTAAATTACCCAAGGCCATGAAGCTAATATGATAGAGAAAGGGCCAGGAGGTTCTGAAAGTAAATTCTGTTCTCTAAATAACATAAACTGCCTTTCAGCTATCCGTGACTGTTACCCAGATATAGGTTCTTTTTCATCACATATGCTATCTTTAGGTATGAACACTTAAATTCAATATAGCCATGCCAGAATGGGAAAATTGATTCTTACATTCAAATGAAAAATCATAGAAACAATATTAAAGCACATATTATCACAACCCTTGCAAACCCTTTCTTTACGTTTCAAATGAATTAAGTACCTCTCCTCCACTTATTCAATCCTCCACATAGTGTTCACCACTTGACACGAAGCTCTCTGGTACTTTGTCTTTCTGCTCTTGTGCTGTCTCTTGTGAGACAACAGGAAGTTAAAGACCAATGAATATAGAATCTTAATCACCTAGGGTGGTTTTCAGTATATGGACATCACCACATAAATGCTTTTTGATTAAACCAGTCAAATTATCACCACGGGGGGCAGTGATTTTTGCCAGTGTTTTGGAAACTTTCACCATTTTTAGTCCATGAGAAGGTGGAGAGCTGTGACATATTTAGCAATATGGTAGCCATCTGTGCACTGGGAACAGCAGCAGCAGTAGCCATCTCTCCACTGATACTCTCAAAAAAAAAAAAAAAATCATCAGCTCCTTTCTCCTTCTCCCAGGATTGCCTTCTCAAAGAATGTCAATAAAAGTTAAGGAGCAGACATTGTCATGCATACTTCGACCGCCTTCACCTCCCCCAAAAGGGTCTTTCTGCACTGCTTGGAAAAACTGTACCCCGCCTGTAGTCATCAAAGCATATCTCACATAATCTCTGCAAAGGCTCCTTGAAAACCAAAGAAGATGCAGGGCCTCAAGGCCTGCCATCACATCACAGACAGATGTGAAATATAAGTACCAGCCTACTGAAATAAGTTCATCAGTTTAGAAAAGAACAAACGAGACTTGACAACATTCTTGTCAAGAGAATTGATAGAAAGGCCAGGGCTTTGCCACATGAGTACACACTGATTGTTGCTCCGGGCTTAGAGAATGATGAGCCAGTGGAGACTCTTTGCTGGAAATGTTCGCCAGGAACGTTCAGACAAAGAAAAGGGTGATTAGTGGAAAAAGTTGTGCACTCTTGGATACCATTGTACCTGAGAACAAACTCAATTTTTCTCTCTGATTTTTTGAGGTTGATTTAAAAAGAAGAAGAAAGGGAAAACCTACACACGTTTCCTTTCATTTGCGACAATGTTTCAATGCCAAAGATAAAATGTGATGAAAATACCAAGGAAAACTGTTTAATTTATAGCATTCATTGTGTTTTTGTAGACATCATGCTTCTGGTTGCTAAGAGCTGCCAGAGGTAAGCAAGTGCTACATCTATGCATTAAAAGGGTGCAGAGCAGGCATAGTTCTCATTTTTTAGTATAGCAAAATTATCTGGGCGCTGAACATAACTTCCTTTCACGTATAATAAAAAGATTTACAAAAAGTTACACTGTAACTCACAGTGCCATTTTTTTCTGTTTCCTGTCTAAAATGTCTTCATAATAAAAAGCTATAAGCAAACAGTTTTGCTATTTCACTGCAAATTTTCAACTTGAAACTCTGATGTAACTGGAATATTACAGAGAACTAGCAGTGATCTATTCTGGCTCTTGTCTTCATGTGCTCTGATACTGTCACAAGTTAATCCTATAACTATAACTAATTAATCCTATAATCCTATAACTGTAACCCTGCCCCAGATTCATTACACATATGTTCATGTACTGGAACATTCATGCACATTATTTCCAGCTTGAATCTAAGTTTATGCTTGGTTCACTCAGACCAAAACAGGATGTGCTCCATGTTTCAGGGCTGCAAATAAACCAAGTTGAGAAACACAGAGGAAATGCAGATGCGAATTATTCCAAATGACTCTATTTACAATCTTTCCAACGTTATTGCAGCTAGAATGGCCACTTTTATTGGTTGAATGAATTATGGTACAGTCATATAAAGGGCTACTATTGAGGCCATTAATAACAGTGTCAGAGAAATACGGGATGATTTTCAAATATATCTATAATTTACTGTTGGCAGAATAAAGGACACTACAAAAATTCTGTAATTTACTACCAATTTTGAAACTACAAGTAAGACTGTTTAACAGCTAGTCTTTTCTGTATCTTCCAGCCAAGAAAAAGCAGTCTAACTTGAAGCTGTAGAAGGTATGTATTTTCAACAGAGACTGAAAGGAAGCATACCATAAATCTTTGCTTTTAGTCCTTGTGAAGTCTAGAATTTTTTTCTAGTAATTTAGCTTATCTAGTAAGCTGAGAAAATGGATAGGTCAACAAATGACAAACCGTATACTCAAAGTGACCATACTTGTCCAAAAATCAATGAACTCACCAGGCGTGGTGATGCATGCCTATAATCCCAGCACTCAGCAGGCTGAGGCAGGAGGATTTCTGTAAGTGCAAGGCCAACCTGGGTTAGACAGTGAGTTCAAGGACAACCTAAACTGTATAGTGATACCCTGCTCCAAGAAACCAAAATCAACAAGCACCTGCCTGGCAAGCACGAGATCTTGAGTTCGATCCCCAGTACCAAAAAAAAAAAAAAAAAAAAAAAAATTGAAATCAAAGATTTTTGAAAAATAACTTTGCAACAAATAAACTACTGCTGTAATTCTTTAAAATTGAGCTGTGTTTCAACTACTCATTAAAAAAGGTTTTATCAGTTTTATCTGTCCTCAATGGTAAAGTGTTAAAATGCAGGATTTGACCAATATTTTACTAATCAGTAATATAATTGTCAAAGTAGACAACTCAAAATTCAGAACTTTCTGTAATTTGGAGTAATAAGAAATAGGAAGAGAAAATATGAAGCAATGCAAGAGTAAAAAAATCCATCCCCCTGTAACCTAATTTCCATGTTTCTGCCTTTCTCTGTGGATATTTTTAATGAAATTAATTTCAAAATTACATGAAATACATGTAAAAGTAAATCATTCATGGATAATAATATTTCTGTTTAATCTTCTATAGGCAGGTGGAATTTTCATCTAGTGTGCTTTTTCATGAAGATTATTATCTACCCTGAAAAAAACCTAAAAATGATTATAGCCAGAGAAAAATGTAATCTGACATTGAATTCTTGAATATTTTTCTTCAATGAACATGCGCCTGGATTCAAGCTCATGCTCTTACTTATTTAGGATTCAGTAAGTAATAAAAGCCAACTATTTAATAATGGCAAACTGTCCAAACAATAAAAATAATTGACGTTACCAAATAGCAAGTCTTTACTCTGGACTCTTAAGTCTCACATATGTGTGGGTATATGTGTACATATGTGAACATATATAACCTTCATCATAATCCTATGGCATTCATATTCCACAGTAAGGATTTTAAAAAACAAAACAAAACAAAAAACTGAATCTATCCCAAATCAATTTAGCAGCAGAAATTGAACCAAGTACAAGTTTTCTGACTAAGATTGTATACACTAAACATTGATTTATTGTTTACTTTTGGCTAATTTTTATGAACAGGCACTGTATCTGAAAAACACCTTTTAATTAATGATTACCTTAATGTATAAATGAAGTTGTATAGAATATATGAATCAATTTATATGCTCAAATTACAGTAAATAGGCCTAAAACAACAAATCAGCTTGAAAGGACCATACTGATCATTGGCTTATTTTATTAGTCCTAACCTATCATAACTAAGTTCAAAGAACCTCTACAGTCTTATCACAGAAATGTAATTCATATGAAGAGAGGTTTTAAATGAAGGCATTATAATTAGCAATTTATTAGTGTATTCTGTGAAAATTTGTATTTAAAGTAGATGAAATATATTTGTCCTATTTACGCTTCAGGCAGGGTGAGGGAATGTAGAGAAAAGGAAAGAAGATGAGAAAAGGAAAATAGGCAGATACATATATCACAGTTTCCCTCTGGTTATAGCACCCAGTTCGTTAATTTGAAGTTTCTGAGATGTAATCAGTTTGGCTTTTTTTAAAATTCAGATTGTCAAAAGTGTAAAATAAATCAACGTTGATGTAACAAAACAAGTCAGAATATGAGAAAAAATGACATCTTTCAAGATCAACTGTTCCATGGAGTACAGAACAAGCTGGCAGTCTGCAAAAGATCATACATTAACTAGTGTAAGCACTAAAGGAAAAAAAAGGAAAACTGACAGTCAATGCATATCAGAGATAGGAGGCAAAAGAATCAGTTCTTCCTTGACACTGATATGTTGTGATATTTCTGTAGGTAGAAATTTCTTAATCACATCTAAAGGTCTTATTTTCTTTTATCTAAAATAGTATATATTTTTGTGTCTTTCTTAGAGTAAAATTCGTAACATAATTCACATAGAAGATTATCAACAAGAATTTAAGATATTCTGAAAATCTGAAAGTATATTTTACTTTCCTCCATTTATGGACACTGCAAAATCATTTGACAATGAGCATTTATAGACAGGGGAAAACACCTAGAAACTAGACAAAACTTAAAGAAAATAATCACTAACACAAAAGAAATAATCGCTAGCATAATGTTTACTCAAAAGGCCACTGGTTCTTTCTTCCTGCTATTTATATGCAACTCTTTTTCTCGTTCATTCTTTTTTAGTTTTTTCCAAGAAATCCATACCAATTATCTACTACTATATATGAAACATTTCCATAGGCACAAAAGCACCAGAGATGCAGTGACAAACTACTATTATATATGAGACATTCAGTCAAGTAGAAGTTTGAGGCAAAAGACTGATTAACCTTGTAAGATAAAGGTATGTCAGAAAATGTGGGATCAATACATACTAAGTTAAAATCAAGGAAACATAACAATGCATGAATGAGAAGTAGAGAACTTCACGAAATGAAGAAAGGAAAGAAAATTTTAAAATGAGAAACAGATTTCACAGAGGAAGACAGGAGGATCCTGGAACAAATGAAACTGATCAAGAGAATAATCAGATATAGGAAACCAAATAGGAACATAAGTGTGGACATCATTAAAATATAAAGGACAGAAGTACAAGAATCAGATTTTTAAAGTCAAAGAAAAGCAAATAAAAGGGACTTAACAAGGGAATAAAAGGGGTATGGTGCATATGGTAGAAGAAATAAAGGAGAAAGAAGAGTATGGCGTAAGTGAAAATTAGTAGAAGTTGAATTGGGAATAAGACATTTTGAAACAAAAACTATCAAATTGTTTACCCAAAGTAAACTGTAGAAAATTGGACAGGAAAAGCCTACTGTAGGAAGAAAATAATAAAATAAATTAGGCAGATGGAATAGTTGTTCTAATTGGTTTATCTGAAGTAGGAACTCGTTCTAATTGGTTTATCTGAAGTAGAAACTCTGGGCTGGGCAAAGGCAGATCAGTATGGCTATCATAAGAGAGCAGAATTCAGAATGTTGGCATTCTTTCTTGCTTCTCCTTGACTTTTTCTTCTGGACAAGCAGTATTTGTTTCTGTAACAGCAATTCAGACCTGTAGCACAAATGGCAAAAAGAAAAATTTGAGAAATAGAAGCCTACTAATCTTGAGGAGATGGAGAAAGAGACTGGCTGATCTAATGCGATTGCTTTTCCGTTTTGTCCTCTTTTAATTTTAGAGCTGGCAATTCCAACTCAAAATGCGTTTTTTTCTATTTTGTGATTCTGCTTCTGCTTGATGAGCCAGGGATGAAGCCTCACCCAAAAGTGGTTCTGTGAGGTAAAGAATGAGGAATGTAGTTTCCCAAAGCCAAGTTTTCTCATAAGGCTTAGTTGACAACTCCTTCCCCAACCTCAAATTCATGTGGCAAACAAACCTGCTTCAGCTTGCCGCACACACATAAGCTCCCAGAGTGGACAACATACCTAAGGGAAAGTCAGTTCACAGTCCTATATGCTGAGACATTGGAAGAAAGACTTATTTTGAAATAAAAATTATAATTTTTTTTAGTACCAGGGTTCAAATTTACAACCTCAAGCCTGCCAGCCAGGCACTTAAGCCACTGAGCCAAACTTACGGCCCTAAAAATTATAAATTATATTAGAGAAATTATTAAAAGCTAAAATTTAAACAAAAGCATTAAAATTGAAAGTAGGTTTGATGAGCATACTCAAAATGATAAAAGAAAATATTAGAATTATGAAAGAATAAAGAAATATATTTCAGAAGAGCCAGGGAGAAGTATTTGGGGTACAAAAATATTGTTGAAGCAAAGATTTCATAAATAGGTTAAATGGCAAATTCCATAAATGAAGGGAACATTAAAATTTGAAGAACATGTAAAATTCTCCAAGAAAGAGAGCACACACACATGCACACAAGAAAAAAGACACACATGAAATAGAAATAAGACTAAGTAATAAGGACAACAGATGAAACACACAAATATCCAGAAGATGGGCATTTCAGAAAGTATGGAGAAAAGGTGGAGAAAAGGATATACTTCAAAATATAATAAATCTCCCACAATAAAAAGTGAAAAATTGTTTTAATATGTCCACAGAGTATTTACAAAACTCACACATAGAGCATAGAAAATGTGCAATAATGAGAAAATTTAGAGTTATCTCACTAAATTAAAGAATGAACAAGTGGAGCACATGTAAGAAAATCATGACACAAGAATACGATGGGGTAATATTTTCAAGATATTGAAACAAAGAACTCTCGACCAAGAATTTACTATCTTGCTGAACTATCATTCAAATAGGGAATTTTCATAAAAATGTTATCAACTATACAAGGTTTCAAAACTTTACCCCATAAGGACCCACGTATAAAACATTCTTGGGAAATTATTTAAGAAAGAGAAAAAGTAAATGCAAATGCTACAGAAGACACATGATACTATTGTGAGCAAACACTTAGATAAGTGTGTTATGATTTTGTAAACATAGCTAAGACAAAGCAAGGAAAAAAATCATCAAACACCAAACTTAAAATTAAGTAACATGAGAACTTCCTAAACTTCTTGTTTTATTACTTGAGAAATTATAGATTCTAACTTAAAAAAGAAAAAGATTTACTAGGTAAATCCAAAAATTAACTAGGTTAGATGAAATGATCATACCATTGACATGACCACAACATGACAAAAATATATTTTAAGCCTTTTAAAAGATATTGTGAAACCAAAAATGTAGTTAACAAATACTGCTGGTATGATTGCATGTCACGTACTTTTACACGTATAATGCACAATTATATGTTATTTTGCTATAACTTACATTATTTTATGTATTTTATTATGTACACTAGTATATAATTTTTACACTATGTGCAAAAAAGAGTCAAAGTAAAAGTTATTACTGGTAATAAAATAGAAAACCTTACAATATAATAAAAATTCTACATTTATTTACACTTAAAATAGTCTTGCAATATATTAAACAAAAGTGAGTACATGATATATAACTGTGAGATCTAATAGATGTGCAAAATTATGAAATATGTATGGACACAATCACAATGGAAGATTTTTAAAATATTTGTTCATAATTGCAATCACAAGCAAATAAAAATTCTATAATGTTACAAAAAATTTGAACAATTTAATTAACAAAGTGTTTAACATAAATAAAAGAACCTAACATTTATGAAATACGTGTATCATTTACCAAAATCATACACATGCTAGACAATACAGCAAGTTTTAATGAGAATAAAAAATATAATAGAGATTATTGTCTCTTGACAGGGGAATCAAACCTAGAACTCAGTATAAACAGGTTACCTAGAGAATTACCATCTGTTTAGAAGTTTACAAATGTATTTTTACTGTACCAGAAATCTAACTCAAGACCTCATGCTTGCCAGGCAGGTGCTGTGCAACTGTTCTATATCCCCAGCCCTAAAAATGCATTTTTAAACAACAGGTGGGCAAAGAAGAAATCACAATGAAAATTAGAAAAAAAAATCAAGGGAATGAGAATGAACATGTGGTACAACAAAAATACTGAGGCAGAATTATAGTACTGGTAAAAAGAAAATTTATTATTTAAAGTCTCTAGAAAATAAATGCAATTAACTTAAAAACCTTTGCTTCAATTAGTCTGCTAACAGAATTTTAATGAAAATATAATTGAATACTAAAATTTCTGAGCATCTATACCCATAATCATGTTTTTCACTACTAACCTATTGATTATAATTAAGGTTTCTTCACATTGAACATTTCCTGTATTCCTAGGATAAACACTAATAATCATTTAAATACATTGTTATATTTGATTTATCAATGTTTTATTTAGAATTCTTCATAAATGAGTGTCCTACAATACAATATCTTCTTTTTGTGTATTTTTAAATTTGTTTTAAATTATTCTTTCACCAATTTGTTTTAGAATGGTAATGTTCTGTTGGAATGAAAGACTTCCCATCTCTTTCTACGCCCTCAATTAGCTTTGGTGTATTTCAATGTCTTCTTTTAGAGTTATTACAGCTTCCATTTAAAGCCAACACAATAAAATTTCTGAGATAGGCTATATAGGGAGGGTCATTATGTATTTAACTCTGTTTCTGGATCCTCTATGCTATATTTGTATATTATTGTGCAACTATTTTATTGTTTAAAGACAAGCTAGTATACAGTCTACCAATTTATGAATATATCTTTCTAGCTATTACTTAAAACTGTGATCACATCTTTTTAAAATGTATTCCTAATACTAAGTATTTGTGATAATATTTTAAATGGCATCATATTTATTATTTTATTTTTTAGTTTATGTCCCTGGTATATAAAGAGTTGATTTGCTACACTGAACTTTCAGCTAATAATGTTAGTAAATTCATTTAATTCTAGTATTTTATTTTCTTTGTACAAGCATCACATATTTCACAAATACAAGTAGTTTTGATTGTCCTATGGTTCTTGTTTTCTATTAACTTATCTACATGCCTTTTTCTCTTCCCAATGCAATAAAATCAAAAACCTGTCCACTCGCTGGATGCTTTATGTAACTGCTCATTCACCACCTCAAGAGGGAAAACAGCTCTGCAACCACAACAGACAGAGCTGAAATTCACCAAGTTTTAATCACATTCTGAATTCATTAGAGTTTGAGGCAGGTACAGAGTTACAAAAAAATCTAAAGAAGAAAATATCAACTTTTTTCATTCTCTTGAAGTATCAGACCACCAGTTAAGGCATAAATAAATTACTTTGTTTAAATGGATCCTAAAATATCAAATGTCTAAAGTAATGCATAAGATATAAAATAACTAAATTATTATTTCCACTTAATCATTCAAACTATGTCCGGGAACATATATGGTTAGAAATATCTTTGTGCCAAGTAATGTCTGAGGTAACTCAGGTATACATATACAATTATATTTCAGTTTTAAAATCACAGACACAAAAGAAATTATAAAAACAAGAAGTGAAAGATTGAAACCATGATGATTTAATATAGTCCCAAAATCATACTATCAGACATTGATGTAATATACATTAAATGCACGTCTTTGTTCTTACTCTCCTCTATGTACTTGAACATTTACTCATACTTCTATTATATTTCGTGTTTTAGATGGTGCCAAATCCCTACTGTGATTTAACAGAACCCATGTTCATAAAAGTTGGGAGATAACACATACCTAAAATAGTTATCTCTACATCATGAATTCCAGTTTTGGTTAAATTGGTGGCAGCAAGCCGGGCGTGGTGGCGCACGCCTTTAATCCCAGCACTCAGGAGGCTGAGGTAGGAGAAGTTTTGTGAGTTCGAGGCCGGCTTGGGCTACAACGCGAGCACGAGGCCGGCCTGAGTTACATAGTGCGACCCTGCCTCGAAAAACTAGGGCTGGAGTTTGGCTCAGTGGCTTGAGCCTGTCTGGCAGGTGTGAGATTGTGAGTTCGATCCCTGGTGCCACAAAAAAACAAACAAAATAAGTTGGTAGCAGCTTTTTAAAATGTTTCATATTGATTTAGGTCTATCATAGATTCTTCAAAAGATTATATTCCCTGAGGGAAATTAAGGGTGCTTATCACAGACTTGGAGAAAAATAATCTAATATTTTCATTCACATGAAATAACTAGAGTAGGAAAAAATGCTATGATAGATGAAAATAATATTTAATGTTGTCTTAATCATTTTCCTCACCACTGGGGCAAAGCACCTAGCACTCAAAATTTAAGTAAGGAGAGCTTTATTTCAGCACAGTTTTTAGGGGTTTCAGTCCATAGTCAGTTGGTGCAGGGGCACAGTGAAAGAGAAGCTCTCGTGGGATGGCAGTGGGAAGCAGGGAGAGAGAAGACAGGAGATAAAGGCTTCCAGGTCTGCCCACAGAAACCCTGCTTCTCTGACCAGACCCACCTCCTGACAGCCTGTCACCTATAAGCTCATCAGTAACTAACCCACTGATGAGCGTCATGCCACCGTGATCCCCCACATCTCGAAAGCCCACCTACGAGCACATGAGGCTTTGTGGGAACATCTAGATAGAAACCATAACACGTGTATCTCAGTGGTTTTGCAAATAACTAGACAGTTTCAATACTTAAAAAAGACTTCAACTTTCTGGGCATTTCGCTTTTCTAAGTGTGCATTTCATTATGAAGTCATATAAGCACATTATATAAAAATTGGAAAATTGGCAGTAATTCCATGTAATTCCACCAGATAAACAAACTAGTGTCAACATGTCACTTCTTTTCTTCCAATATTCTTCTCTTTGGTATATGCTTAGATTTAAGAACTTTAGCATCCACTCTGTAACCTCATTTGTAATTTCCTCCATGAGAAATTCTACAATAGCACCAGCTCTATCAGTCATCGCCAGTGTGAATCAGGCAAAGTCCAAGGTAATGAGGTTTTACCATATCATAGAGAAAATCTTGGGCCCCTGAAACTTTATTTAGGAAATGCCTCATACATTATTCTGAACTCATGACTTGAAGGTTAAATAGTTTAGCAAAAATGTAATCAAGCTCTCCTATAGCATTACTGTTTTCTTCTTTTGCATCTTAGTACTCTATGTGAATTTTTTTTAAAGAAACATTTCTTATCAGGCAGCTTCACTTAACAACTTACCCACAAAAATTCTTGTGTTTTAAATCCAATTTATTCTTTTCTATTTGTCTAGTTTTAGAGGATATGATGTGTGGAAAAAGTAAACCTTTTAAAAATTTGTTTGGGCTGGAAAATCAAAGGTATTTATCTACAAGGCTGTGGAAGCTTTGTGCACTTAAAAAGAATTCAGTCATCTCTATGTGAGATCTTCACATAGAGACATTTTACAAATGCAACATGGTCCAAATGTTATAAAAACTGATTGTAAGGTTGTGCTAGTAAAATATTCGACTTGGTGTGAGTGAAATAACATATCTTTTCCACATAAAAAAAGATACTTACACTTCTCTCATACATGAGATATTACATGTAATTTCTGACTTTGAGTAAGAAAATGCTTATTTCTTACTGTGTTTTTCATGCAACATACACCTGCGAGTTGTACAAATTAAGTTAATTTGTGTCTGTGTTTTCCAGATATTTGTCTTCCCCAAATTTCTTATTATCTACTTCCTACTGTTATCAATGAATTAGCTTCAATTTTTTTCTATTAAAAATAAACCAACACATTTTAAACCTTCCTATCATGTCTTAGAGATGTCAACTCTGAGTGATTTGAAAACTCATTAAACTGAACACCCAAAGACTGAATTAGAACCCCAAGCCAGGTGTCAGTATACAAATCAAAGTTGTCCTCACTGATACACACTCATCATTACTCATAACTGCTGGAAACCTGGTATTAAGGCTACAAGGCAGACTTTGTAAAGAGTATGATTATATTTCAAAAGGATTCACTGCAGAAAATATCACTGTGGCAATGGCATCATACAAGTTAATACTCCTGGTTCCACTATTGACTATCTGTACAAATGATCTTGAACTGGTCATTTCACCTTCTGGGCTGAGATTCTGTGAAAAATTACTAATGCTAGACTGAACTAGGAACTATTCAAGCAAAAAGGGAAATATCAACAAATATGTGCATAATGACTCAGTAAAATGTAACGTCTGTGGTTCCAAGTGTTTTCGAGGTACACTTTCTCCTGTAGTAGGTGACTTTGGCAATGCTATGATTTGTGAACAGTGTCTTAAATGAAATGACATGCCAGTGTTGGAGAGGGTAATTGTTTTCCAATTCCCAGAAAGTGAAAATCTTCCCAGAAATTACCACCATAACACTTTTTATCATGGTCCAAATTCTTCTTTCCATTTCCTTTCTTTCTCACTTTTTATAAAATCTCTTGTACTTACTTTTCATTTTTTTTTAAATCTTTCTAGGAAGAATAAAAGCATGTACTAAACCTCCACATTCACATCTGACCTTGTACTTTGTACCCACTAGTTTTACCTGTTTAGTGAGGGTTCAAAATACCAATTCTACCTAATATGAAATAAGAGAAAGAATGGAAGAACACTTGTGGGAAGGGTTAAAAAGGAAATCCCAGGTGAACATGGTAATATACACCTGTGACCCCATTACTCCAGAAGCTGAACCAGGACAATCTCAAGTTTGACCACAGTCTGGGCATCTTAGTGACTTAGTGAGACCATGTCTCAAAATTTAAAGAGGGGAGCTAGGAATGTAATTCATTGTAAAGGCCCTGAATTAAATCAAGAGTACAAAAAAAAAAAAAAAACCAAGGAGGAAATCCCTCAGTGACGTTCACCGCCTTAAGTACCTTCTGAGTATTTTCCTGATGTTTCACATCTATTCAATTTGATAAGCCACCCATACTGGAAAGAAAAAAGGAAGGAAGGAAGGAAGGAATAGAGGGAGGGAGGGAGAAAGAAAAAGAAAGAAAACTAACATGTAATAGATTCTTTAAACTTACAGAATTGTATATGATGCATGGAAAAATGAGCATTTCAATTTTCTGTTTTCATTCATTGAGATATTTGTGGACAGTAGTAGTTCTTAGAATGTAGTTCAGAAAAAATGCAGGTAATATCCTCCTATTCTATACTATCAATTATCTCCTATAGCAGAATGGATTTTCCTAACCTCTTAAAAAGTCAATACTTATTTACCTTGATCTCTCTATAGTTGTCCTTCCCTGTCACCCAGAAAGTATTTCCTTTATGTTAACTGTCTGCCAACTTGGATAGCTAAAGACAAAGCTGGCAGAGATATATCACTGTCATTCTTATGTTTCATCTTCTCAGAACACAGAATAGAAAAAAAATGAAAAATAAAAACCTATTTTTGCACGCAACCAACACTCTCTCAGTTGCTGAGATTAGCTCGTGAGGGTGGAGGAAACGTGTACCAGTTCCCTTTCATATATGTATCCTTTTTATCCTCTTCCATCTGCAACTCAATGGATAGAAAACGTGATGGGATAGAGAAATCTGTTCATTCTGGTAAAACTGTTTGAAGGTGTCAAGGCTAAGAATAGTTGTAGGCTGACATTAAATAGTAGGGACACATGCTGAGCTGGCTCACCCAAAGCTGGTGTCTACA
This sequence comes from Dasyprocta punctata, assembly GCA_004363535.1. NCBI lineage: Eukaryota > Metazoa > Chordata > Mammalia > Rodentia > Dasyproctidae > Dasyprocta > Dasyprocta punctata. The sequence continues at coordinate 27,029 of RJWM01003168.1, forward strand.
GAAGCACACTAAATTAGAATTCAAATGGGAGACCATTTTTAGAATATTCCTAGGTCTGATTACTCAAGGACATCTCAATTTATAGACGTAATGTGGCCCTGGGGCCAGATTGATTTAGATGCTCTTAAAAACTGTTTTGAAACCAGAACATAGAAGGAAAAATTATCACAATAGCATTCTCTCTATCACTTCAGAGAGGAATTTTCCCTGAATGCAGAGATGAAACCGACAAAGGATGAGCAGGTTAAGCAGCAACTTCTGTCTAGAAGAGACTAGTGCTTCTGAGATAGTGGAGCATCTCTGTCTTTTGAAGGTTTCCAGATTGCAGATTTTCTCTCTGAAAGTTCAGTCAATTCAAATTCTTATAAAAAAAAAAAAAACATATTCGGACTAGGCTAAATATATGCTAAATTTCTGTCACCATAAATGTCACAATTATGGCAAAAATACTCATTTCCTTTGGCAACCATGTTTTTACTTCCAGTCATTGCTCCTTTAAATCATTACAAATGTTTAGACTTAAATGAATGAGTGGTTAAACTGGGAAATGTAAAAAAGAACAGGTCATTCTTTGGCAAGCAGTTTGTCTGTGGATATAATGATCTTCTACTCTAGTAATTTTCGTGAATTCTTTATTAAAAAACAAATTGTTTCCATGCTATCAGAATTTAGAAAACTTCTATTTAAGTCTGTTTTCTTTCACAGACTATCAAACAAATTTGTTCAAAGAGACGTGTTAATTCACAGGCTTGCAGGGCAGTGAGCCTTAGGCTTGTGAACTCATGTAGCATTCAAGTACATAATCCTGCTTCCAGGCAGGACCTGGCCAAAAACCTATCAAATGAATCAAAGTGTAACCCATCTTCTAAGGCTGGAGGAAAGAAGTTTTCAGTGATTCCAATGTTTAGACACCCCGTGTTGTCTATCTACATGCCTCACAGGGATTCCTCCCATCTTGTTATTTAAAGCTATCTTTCCACATTTTACTCACCATAGAATTGGAATACATTTGCTAATAAATTTCATAACCATGCTACTTCACAGACACTAGGTCAAACAATCCCCATTTCTTTTCCCTTGTACTCATAGCCATGCATACTTTTCAGTAAGCATTGCTGACCTTTACCCTGAAAGAGCTATGATGAGATTTTTTAATTTTTTATTTTATTTTATAGAGGATATAACCAAGGAAAATAAAATAGAATAAAACAAATCAAAAATAAACCAGCATAAGTGTGATACAGGACTTCAAAACCTTACAAAACCAACAATAGTTACTATGACGCCTTTTGTTGTCTTCAAAATAGTTGCAGATATTTTCAGACACAGTAAAAAATCCAGTGGAATGGAATAGAATAGAAACAATGAATCTAAAACAGTGAAATCATTAAAAGACTTCAAAACAAGCCACTAGTAAATTCAGAATGGCTACCATACTATGTCTTGTTATCTTTCAAATAACTGCTCCTGTCACCAGATTTAACATAATCAAACAAAACAAAAGAGAATAAAACCCAACCCAACAAAACAATGAGGAGAGAGAGAACCAGGGGCCTCACCAGGAGGTTATCCCCGCCTAGAAACCAGTGCCATGCACCGGCTGCTGCTGGATTGGGGACAGCCACACCCAAGCCTCTCTCCCTGAGTCTGTGCCATCCCCGGACAGCACAGGGGTGGGGGGAGGGGACCTCCTGGTCTCACCAGGAAACCATCCCAGCCAGGAAAGAGCATCATTTTCATTGATGAGATTTTTTTTAAACAATGTTCTTCTGAGCAAATAATATATACTCTGGGTTCATTTGTTCATTTACTAAAGACTCACTAAAAACTCCTTAGAGCTGAGCAAGTTCTGGAGACTGGTATTAAAGCAATAAACAAACCAGATAAAATATCTTCCCTCTTGAAATGCAGAACTAATCTAGGGAAGGGAGATAAGTAATCAATAAAATATGCACGTCAATGAAGAGAAGTACAGATTATAGCTAATGGGAAAGGTTTCCTTGAGAAAGAAAAGCTAGCAAACATAGGACATATACTTTGAGAAGTCAGTTAGATTTCTATGACTTTTGTCAAGTGAGCAGTCAGATATTGCTTTCCAGAGTTGAGAAGGTGTTTATGTAAAGCATAAAAGTGTTGACGTCACCTGTTGATTCAAATCTCACTTGGGATAAATTTGCTAATGTCATATATTTTGCAGTGAGGTGCAGTTATTTTCATTTCAATCAATATTCCTACCCAATGATTTTTTTGTCATTTAATTGAAATAATTGGTTCATTTTATTAATTTCTCTCCTAAATTTCTAAAATAGTTTACACATATCTACCTGACTATATTCAATCTCAAAATTGATTTAAAAATTTCACCTTCTTCCAGATTATGCTTCTACAAAAAATGAGTAACTGTTGACTTTGTATTTCATAGCATATTAAATGTTTACTAAGAATCACATCATTCAACTCTCCAAAACCCATATAAAATTGTGAGTATATGTTTTAGTCATGATGAAACTGAAAAACAGAGACATGGAGCAGGATACCTCAAATAAAACAGCCAGTCTCTTAAACGTAATGTTATACCAGCTCCTGAAACTCCCAATGATTTCCAAGGCATTTTGGCACCAGGTGATTTCAGTCATTTTAGATAATATTTCAAATCTGTGAACATAAGTTGAGGCCTCTTTCGATGTGATACCAACATTCACAGAACAAGAATGAAGATGAGCAAACATTTAAATAAGTCTTTCATTGATGATTACTGAAAGGACAAAGGGTAAAAATATGTTTGCATTACTGAATAGCTCTGCAGGGTTATCTTATTTATCTCATTTTGTCCTCATACCAAACCTAAAAAGGACATAATATTATGTAAATCCTCAAAAAGTTACATAATTAGCCCAATTCAGTAGAAAATGTGAACTTTTTTTATTTAATTCAGGGCCCTGTTCTTTCTACTATAATTAGGGACTGCACCAATGAAATATTAGTGTGTTTTCTCAGACTTCTACTTACTGGAAGAATCTAAAATTAAGGACAGTTGGCTATGAAGAAATAAAATGTTTTTTCCCACTACTGTCATAAATTTATAATTAGATAATACTCTCACTGTAAGATAGAATACACTATCACATATTGAGGAAATTATATACTCAACTAAAAAGAAATGTAAAATGAAGAGCGATTAAGTGATTTGTCCAAAAGTGAACCTAAAATTAAGGGCAAGACTCAGAATAAGCACAGGTGTTTTGCCACAATTTTATTTTCTATGCTGCTATACATGTATATTATAGGGCTACTTAGTGCAGGTTATCCAGTGAGACAGAACACTATGAGAATTAAATTACCCTTATCTTCTCAAAGTCAACCTTAGTCTTTCTGCCTCGGCCTCATTTCACCCTAAAAGAAGCCTCGAAAATAGATTGTTTTCTCAAATAGATTAACTTGTGAAATTTATACCATATAACAAAATCATTAGAAATGTGAAGAAATGACTATTTCCTTTTTCCCTACCTCTTGCATATTTTTTTCTAAAACAAATGCACATGGTGTGCAATTCTCCCAAATTATTGTAATACTTAAAATTGCTCTACTGCTGGGCTTACTACTGTGAGGACAACTTTCAGGAAGGTTTATTTATAAGGAGGTCATTTTGAAATTTCAGTAACTAATTCCTTTGAATGGTTTCCAAGACATACCTGTCTTATGATGAATTTTTCCCTGTCATGAACGAAATTTCAGAATCTCAAGGTTGAATCTAATACATCCATATTTCAAGATATAGGAACAGATAAATTGAGACTGAAATTTCATGTGATAAGTAGGACAAAAACAATTCTTAGCCATCAGAAAGCTAAATGGAAACTGAAAGAACAGTTTCTTCTAGAGAAAAGAAGTTGTGAAAATAATTTATAATTTGCAATAATTTATAACTTTCATTCCCTTTATTACATATTCTAATATTTGGTCTTGAGAGTAAGCTGGTGAGGAAGATAGATGAGGTAGTGTATACTGAAACAACAGATAAGGAAATTAAAGCTAAAAGATATTAGGTGGCCTACCAAGAAGCAGGCTCTAAATTGGGATTAGAACTTCAAGAGATTTATCATGAGAGAGCAAAAGCTGGGAGGGACTCCAGACTTCAATTCGGATCTGGCACTCACACTGAGAAAGTGGAGGAAAAGGATTAAGTGGAAAGACTCTTGTACCACAGCACGTTTGCAAGAAATTTTCTGCCAGATGATGTCACGTCCACAAACTAGAAATCGTCGTTCTAAGAGCAAGCCATTGTCTTGCTGGAATGGGCCCACCTTAGCTTCTCTACACTGTTCAGTCACTGACTGAAACTAGTCCACAGGAAGCATGACCTCAAAGTGACACAGTGGCCAGGTGACCCAGAAAGGTAGTAGCTGAAAACTCAATCAATTAACATCCAGCATATTTGAATCCACAGTCTTGTATGAACTTTCAAATGCCAAGCAGTGCCAGGCGTGGTGGCGCACGCCTTTAATCCCAGCACTCAGCAGGCTGAGGTAGGAGGAGTGTTGTGAGTTCGAGGCCAGCTTGGGCTACAACGCGAGCACAAGACCGGCCTGAGCTACATAGTGCTGCCCTGCCTCAAAAACCTAGGGCCAGAGTTTGGCTCAGTGGCTTAAGCGCCTGCCTGGCAGGCGTGAAGTTGTGAGTTCGGTCCCCGGTGATGAAAAAAAAAAATGCCAAGGAGAGTCTGATGTTTAGCACAGTATTTAATAAAGTTTTTAATAGGAATGACATGTTATTTACAAATATTTTACAACTAGAATTATGTGATCGTTGAATATAGTTATATTCAATTAATTGTCAGGCTGTTTTTTAAGCCAAATATGACAAGAAAGTAGAAAGAGGAATATTATTTGATAAAAAGAAGAAAGAGGGAGAAGAAGATGTAAGAGACAGTTGTAGCGGGATGAATATGATCAAAATGTGTTATATGCATGAATGAAAAACTGCATTGAAACTCATTATTGCCATTTATTAACATTACTCATTATTAACATTTTCTTAATATGTTATTATTAATATGTACTAATAAAATAGATTTTAAACATAATAAAACCTCAATCTTCAAAAATAAAACTGCCAAATCTATAATACTTCAACATTCAACCACAAGTTTTAGAGAAAATAAATCTAAAGTGTTTCAGATACACAAATACCATCCCGAGTACAGCTGGGGAGAAAAAGCACTCCTGAAATTTTTGAAAAATTACTATTCATACATTAATTTTTCCACTAGTTGCCTCCTAATGTATATCACGATACAAATGTTTTTTAAGGTTCGTTAGGTAAAAATTTGACAGATGCATGACATTCTATAGCCTTACTTACTTTTGTCTATGCATCTGTTTAAATGAATATACATAAATGAATTATCTGAAATAAAAATCTCATTTCTCAGAAGAAATAGATATTGATCATCTATCTAATATATGGTAAGAAAGACTTCATTTTGTCCTAAAAATAAATCTGTAGAGACACACCATTCTTTAAATTACATATAAAGAAAGTGAGGCTCAATAGCTTTAACAACTCACTCATGATTTAACCAAGAATGGCAAAAATCTGTATTTGAATTTGGCTCTACTACCTAACAAAAAGAGACATATCATATCCCACAAAAATACAGTTTAAAATGCTATGGCTTTAGACATCTCCATTTGATTTGTTTTAAAAAATTCCTTAGAATTGCTTGATAAACAAAATTTTTTTTAAAGAGTGGAGCACCTTGAGATCAAAAGTTTTCAAAAGGATGCATTACCATGATTGTCTTTGTAATGGAGAAGAATGTTCTTATCACTTCTGATATTTTTTTTAAAAAAGCCTGGTGAAGAGAATTATTCTACAGATTATTATGAATGCTACTAAATTGTGTTCTTCCCTGACTTTTTTATATAATGAGGGAAAAATCAGATAATTTTTATGCAGTGTAATAAAACTTTTCTGTATACATAAACATATGGAAAGTTCATTAAAATAAATGGAGCTCGTCAGGGTTTTCCCTCATATCGCGATGTCCACATTAGTGAATATGCTTACTGTCCATCCCCCCCAAATTTTTCCCTGTCTCTGCCATTGAAATCAGCTTTTAAAATTCAATTTAAATCTACTTTTTTTGTCCCAGTAAAGAAACCTATATTATCCTTCAGTCCATCCTTCCATGCCACATCTGCAAGTTGATAGACTTTTTCTGTGCAGCGCCCCAGCTCTTTGTACAGCACTTCCATTACAGCCATTCTCATGCCGCTGCACACATATTTATTTGTCTGTCTTCAATGATAGCCAAGAATTCCTGAGGGACAGAAAACTGCTTTCACTGAGTTTTGTGTCTTTGTTACCTCATACTTAATAAAGGTTTGCTGAGTGAACCAAAGGTTATATGATGGAATACAAATAGCATGGAAAAATTAGCTATCAGTTTTAAGAAAATTTTATGAATAATCTTTAAATTTCTTTTCTCCAAATATGAAAATATTAGTTTACGAGGAAATTTTATGCTAATAAGTTGTTTTCTTTTTAAGTTTCCACTTCCATCAAACCCAAACCAGAGAGAATAATATCATAAGTATATTATACTACCCAGATTACGTTCAAAATATTCTATAGATGATAGATGGTGAATAGCTAGAAGGGTAAAGTATGCAAAAACTATATATTTGTAATAATACCAAAAATTATCAACTTTTAGAGGTATTGACTTACATTTCATGTGAACAGATGTGACATACTGAATATGGCTATACTAACCTTGAACTTGATATTGCTTAGTATGCCCAAATACACTATGCTCTTAAACTTTCATTCACAGAACAAAATTTATCAACTACTTTGTAGCTCTTCTGTAAATTGTAATGCAGTGTTTTTAATTTCATAGAGTTGCAAAATAAACATGTAAATAATATTATTTCATCTGGCTTAGTATTATATAGTTTATGCACCAGTACATTTTATCAGACTATAAATCTCGATTCCAGTCCTTTTTATAAGGTCTCAAAAGGGTAGTTTAACATATTGTACATAATGCGCATGAGTAGATATTTATCAACCTCCATTATAACAGAAAAATAAAACTTGAAAGAGGAAATAAATATCTTGAAAGCAAATTTTAAAAGACAGTGTGTAATTTACTTTGGACAAATGTTAAGATGCTATTATGTCTTAATGTAGCAATGCAATGGTTTTATCATTTCTGTCCATCACCAAGCTGTGTTCATTTATAGAGCATTAAGCTCATGTGAGTATTACACTATAAATCTAAAGGCATAGTATAGAAAATTGCTGTGTCCTGCATTCCAATAATATCCTTGCAGAAGAACAGAGCAACCTGGTCATTAGGAAATATCAAATTGCAAATCTTTCTGCGAGCAAAAAGAAGAAAATGGTTTATATTAGCATTTGAAAAACTATGACTCAGTACAGTTACAAGTTTATGTATTCCAAATGTGTTTGTATGAAGAACAGATTGTTATATGGTAAATGCAGCTTGTTATATAGTAGATAAGAAACACAGAATAGATATGGTAAATCTACCATCATTATTTACCCCTGTGACCCCTGCACATACTCCTGGATCTCTCACATTCAAACCCCTTTTCCATGGATACCAACAGCACAGAATTTTCATGTGGAATAAATGAGATAATTCATGCAAACTCCGAACTAGAACACTCAGAGGCTATTATTATACTATGTTTATGGATCCTACACAAATGCATAGACATACAGTATTCATAGAGAATTAAAACACATCCGCTGCAGGAGCATCTGTGCATTCCACAAGTAGCATTGTGTCCTAACAGATTGCTGTCACACTACATTTTCTTCCGTGAGCATTAGTGCTATTTTCACATACCTGTTAAGCAATCTTCTGTTATTACTTTGCAACACATCATTTATGTCTCTCTCTTTACTAACATGAGACCATTATCTTGCCATTCAGCAATGACAGATGACTCATCCAAGAATCCAAATGACACCTTCTTGATGTAATGGGGGAGACATTTTTTTACAGGATGCAGGATGCATTCTAAATGCATCTTAGATTCAGGTATAGAAAAAGGCACAAAACAAATTCAAAAGCACAAACCACTAGGGATTTGTTAAGTTAGTTCCAATGATAGAGGACAAGAGACATAGTGTTATTAATTACTTGTGAATTTTACTACTAAAGACTATTTTATGAGGAGAATCCAAAAAGTGGGAGCTTGGCATAGGGCAGAGAAGGCCAAAAATGGGAAAATTCATAAGCTTAGTCATATAAAGTAAACTCATGGTGTGATTATTCACTTGTTATTAGGTTAAAATGGAAATGTCAAAGAAGAAAAAAATATTTCCACATTTGATAAGATGATCTTGCTGTCTTAAATTAAGATTTGTGAGTGATTTTTTCTTTGACTGCTAAATTAGTTTTTTTTATATATTTATCATCTACTACAATTAACTATTTAGTCTATTATACTCTGTTATAATGTACGTACTCCATTATATTATCTCAATCATTAAAATAATCTGACACAGCAAGTAGATATGAGTAACCAAGTTTTCAATCATATGAGAAATTACAGAAAATCATACATTTGAGTCTAAATGTATTTGCATCCAAACTCTCTCTCTGCTACTGACAAACACTTTACTTTTGACCAGTCATAGCAAAGTAGAAGTGTTAAGTAATGCAAAAGAAGTAAATTAATTAGGATGTAGGGACTTACAGAAGTTTCTTTGATAGATAAGAAAAAGAGACTGCTAATACTATTTCTTTGTAAACATCGACTTAATAATAATTATTCAATTCTGTGGCTACAAAGTAACTGTTTGTAAGGAAGTCTATTTCTGCAGAAAGACATAAACATAAACTAATACAACACATTCTGGTGCATGCTAATAGCCTAACATACTCTGTTCAGGGGAGGAGCACAGAGAGAACCTAACTCCCTGAAGGCAGGTAAGGAAATGCAAAAAAAAAAAAAAAAAAAAAAAAAAAAAAAAAAAAAAAAAAAAAAAAAAAAAAAAAAAAATGTCTCAAAGAAAATACAGAAAAAAATTTCAAAGGAAAACCTTCCAAAGATGCAACCAGGAAGTAAATGTTTGAGGAAGAGGCATTTACAGTAGAAGGAACAGTACACTGAAAATAATAAAAGTGTGAAAAGTCAGCATGCATTTTAGGAACAGGACATAAAGATCACTTAAAAGGGAATAAATGGAACACGGGGTTAAACAAATAGAGCCAAACCAATTTGGAATTTATGTTTTAAGCAAAAGGAAGCTATTGAAGAATATGTAATAGGGCAAAGGATTGAACAAATATACACATTAGTTTATTTAGGTTTTAATCTAAAATACCTTAATGGGACTAAAGCTGCAAACAGGGAGATAAGATGGCCAAAGATATCAAAGCCAAATTAGTTTTTAAAAAGAGATAAATTCTCAGATGTTTGGGAGATCTAAAACAAGAAACATTTTTTAGTTTTTTACTTGTTTTTTGGCATATTAGGTACAATCTTTTAACAAAGTGTTACCTTGGTATCTTGTTATTGAATTTATATTTCTAATATCAGAATAATAATTTTTTCCAGATACAGGTTTGTATACATGCTGTTCTACTATCATTAATAAGACAAATTTTTCTTTTGCTGTTATAATTTGCAACTGAAAAATATTTTTCAGAGAATAAGGCTTTAGTTTCTTAGACTTTTTAATAAAATAAGACTTATAATGAAGACTTACATCTTGGATATCATAAGAATGTTGCAATAGAGAAAAACCTAGGTACTAGTTTAATTGTGGAAGACACTTAAAAGAACAATGATGGATTTTTAAGTGAGTTTGTACCAGGTAAAACCTAATGTAAAAATAGTGTACATAAAAATGATTTTGTGGTTATTCAAATGGTAAAAAGTACTTTAAATTTTTGATTTTCATGTAGTACACAATAGTATTACATATATAGTATCCACCAAATGTACAGTTCCTATTGTAAGTGTTAATTAAAGTTATCAGTAACTAGATACAGTAGTATCTGCCTATAATCCCAGCAACTCTGGAGGCTTTAGATGTAGAATCACACATTCAAGTTTAGGTTGAGAAACTTAGTGAGACCCTGTCTCACAATAAAAATAAATAGAAAGGCCAGAGGCGTTGCTCAGTTGTGGGGCACTTACTTAGCAAGCAAAGGGTTCTAAATTTAGTCCCTGGCACTGCAAAAAAGAAAGAAAAGTTATCACTAAATACACATAAAAAGAACTTTTCATTTTCTGATGCACCATCAACTTGATACATCCATTGCAATCATTGTTCAGTGATTAAAATACCATCATTGAAAAGAAAAGAAAATACTTAAAGACAATTATGTAAATTATGGTTAATCACATTTGGAGTCAAAAGAACTAAGGGGACAAAATAACATAAAACTTAACAATATATTTTTAATATAAATCAAACTTTGGTAACTTGGTTGTATGAAAATAAATCTGTGACACAATAAATACTATATCAAATGTTATGATTTAGCGTTTTTGCTTCTATTTAGTTTTCTAAATTAGTTTCCAAATTTTTTTTAATTTTTTTTTATTTTAGCAAAAAAAAAAAGAAAAAAGACATATAAAACAAAAACAACAAGCAAAAGAGACAAACAAACGACTAGAGTAAATACACTACAGTAATATTGCAGATTTACAAAATCGGATGACAGAAACTTGACAATGCTTGCAACATTGCACATCGTTATCTTTAAAATGGTTACTTACATTAACAGATATAGACATGGAAAATCAATCTAATCATATGGGCATTAATTGTTCTTTCTCAACAACGAATAGATTCAAGAGTGTGTTCATTCTAGTTATCTTACATATACATATATACAGGTTTATATCTTTTCCTCTTCCCTTTTCTCTTCCCGCCTTTTCCCTTCCCAGTTACTCTTGCACTTTGAGCTGTTCTTCACCCTTACATAGTATTTACTATAGATTTTGGATCATATATACTTTTCTGTTTCTTACACTAGGGAGACAATACAGTATTTACACATGCGGGTTTGATTTATCTCACTTACGAGTATGGTCTCAAGTCGTGACCATTTACTTACAAAGGTCTCAATGCAATCTTTCTTAATAGCTGAGTAGTACTCCATTGTATAAAAATACTACATCTTTTTTATCCATTCTTTGATTGATGGGTACTTGGGTTGTTTCCAAGATCTGGCTATTACAAATTGGGCTGCTATAAACATAGGTGCACAGATATCACTGTGGTATGATGTTTTCAGTTCTTCTGGGAATATGCCCAGAAGTGGTATAGCTGGGTTGAATGGGATCTCCAATCCCAACTTCTTGAGGAATCTCCACACCGACTTCCACAGTGGCCGCACCAGTCTACACTCCCACCAACAGTGGAGAAGAGTTCCTTTTTCCTCACAACCCCTCCAGCATTTGTTGTTGGTTGATTTTTTAATCTTGGCCAGTTTCCAAATTTTTTGACTTGAAGTTTAATTAGAAGAATACAGTTATTTAAAATAAGTGTTTAAAATATTTTGGACTTTTCCCCTAAAACTAGCAACACTTATCACTATAGTTTAATCTGTACTAGCCTACATGAAAACTGGCGAGTGTTTCAATTAAATTTTAGGAAAAATTACAATGTTTATATATGATTGCTTGGAAATTGGGGTAAATTTACTCATTTATTCCAGCAAACGCCATAATATCTCCATTCACGAATGCTTCTGTTCATGAACAATTCAGCAAAATTTTGCTTTTATAAGCAAACTCCACATCAGGTGACAAACACAACTGCAGCCATCTTCCCCACATGAACACAAACATGGTCATCTTTCCTCCAATTGTGGAACAAATTATGTTCCTGAACCGAAGTACCACTGTACATCCTTCATTAGCCATTGGCCACCTATAGCACAGCAGTTCACAACTCTCCACATGAATGATAGGAAGACAACAGCAACAGTTCTGCCCTGGAGGATCATGGGAGTGCCATACTCGGGGTGATCACCATGTGGAATGTGCCCAGAGTTGCTCCATGCTGCTATTGTTGGATGGCTTTTGAAATCCCAAATTATTTTAAATTCGAGTACATTTTATCATTTCCCTATAAAGCAGTGTAAACTTTTTCTTGTCAGTCATTATTTCCTTTATGATATTAAAACACAGCAAGTGTGCAGTGCATAAGAGCCTTTGGTCACACTGGAATATGTACCAACTCCAAGTACTTTCTCCAACCTTGAGCCACCTGAGGAGGTACACAGGTAGCCAAGCATGGAAAATTTTGCATAAATAAATAAACATTTTTCCAAAAAAGTGATGGAAAATGATAGGATAATATTTGATTTACCACATTTATGTGAAATAATATTTTAAAATATATTTGTTAAGGCATTCAGATAAAAATTCATTGCCTTTCTATTTATTAAATAATGTATGCTTCAATATACTCAAGAACGGAAGAAAGAAGACAACAAGGAATGAAGGAAAAGGAAAAGATGTAGAGAGAAAAGGGAGGGAAAGAAGGAGAGGGAAGAAAAAGAGAGGAAAAACAGTCTATTAGGAAGGGAAGTTCTAAAATCAAAATCATCATGTTCTAAAACTGCAATAATATAAGGTCTCATTTTCATCTTTACAGTGGCCAAAGATAAATAAACACAGTGATTGCTTCTTTCAAATTATCAGTTGAGCCATTTCCTGGGAGCTCATAGGTAGTGACCTTTATCCAGTTCTTTCCTTTATTACTTACTCTTAACATCTTTGTTTTCAGTTCACTAGTGAGAAAAATGAACATGGGCAGTAAATCTCACTTAGGAAGGATGAGAGGATCGAGAGCTAATGCACCAAAAACACCTCCACAAGATGAGTGCTAAATTTGTATTCATTTTTTTAAATATTTTATTAATAATAAAAGACAAGGCAGAAGAGAATCCCCCATACTTGCTACATTGCCCGCTATAAACAGATGCTTGGGTTGCTGACCAGAGGCCTGGCCAAATCTACAATACAAAAGCTGGTTGATGTTCCTTGGTTGCTATCAATCCAGCCACACCTCCAAAACAGCAGGTTGCTTAGGAAGGGGTGGGTAGTGTTTGTCCCTGATGCCAAGCCCGCGCGCCCCAAGAGGTCCTGGGCTCAGGACCCCTAAGGGCAGTCCATATTGAGTCCTGATCGGTGCCTGCGTCGCTCCGGCCGGGCGGGGGCCCCGCGAGGGTATTCATTTTTGTCATTTACCGAGTGCCCATTGTGAACAGCACACCATCCTGGTGACTAAGCTCAGCTACTAGAAAATTGGCAGGCAACACTGCTGCTCTCCAGGGACAAGACACACTGGTTTGAAACCAACAGTGTGATGAAACGTTTTATAGGGTAACTCCAGTTGAACTAATTACCACCTACATCCATCTGTGTCATTTGATTCTTTGCCAAAATTTGTGTGTTATTGTGTAGATATGGGCATATTCTTTCGTAGATCTGCTCCAAAATTACTGTTTCTGTAGGCTTTTCTGGAAGCACTGCATCCAAATCTTGGAAACTTTTAAACAATACAAACTTGTAGGTTCTGTTTCCAGTGAACACAGATCTTGGGTCTTTGAATATTACACAAAAGTGCCATTTGTGTGCATATTGCTCATTCTCAGACACAAAATATGCAGCATAACTGAAAATATTCCAATTTATGTTCTGAATGACACCCAAAATACATATTGTCAACGTTATTTAATTGAAAGGAAATGATTCTGTATCACTGTGTGATTCACAGGGCACTGTCATGCTTAGGCTTGGAGAGGCGTCAGCATTTAATGAAATCTCTGCACCCAGAGTTGAAATCAAGTTCCTCCTTTTAGCACCTGTGTGACATCTGGCAAGTTATTTAACTTCTCCCTATCTCTGACTCCTCCTATGAAAGAGAGATATTATAGATCTTAACTCATTAATTATGAAAATTAAATATAAAAGTAAAGTGCCTGAAGTATATAGTATACACCCAATAAATGTTGATTACCACTGTTAATATGAGGTATTATGAAGCTATTCCCAGTCTATAAAATAAGAGATCTCTTTCTATTCTACTTATATTCTCTGTAATTCACTAAATTGGAAGCTTTTCTTTCACAGCCATCTTTTTTTTTTTTAAAGATTTTTTTTTTTTTTTTTTTTTTTTTTTTTTTTTGCGGCACCGGGGATTGAACTCACAACCTCGCGCCTGCCAAGGCAGGCGCTTAAGGCACTGAGCCAAACTCCCGGCTTTCACAGCCATCTTTGAAAATAGCTTTGAAAAACAAAGGTTACAGGTAAACTAATATTTTGGTTGCTCAAGAATAAATCTTCCCATTGCCATCAATATTCTTTTCAATTTGGTATGCCCTGATGCACCGTGAGAAAAGAAGAATTGTGAAGCAAATACTGAGTATTTACTACAGGTAATTTCAAAAACTCCAAAGAAAAACACAAGAGAAATACATCTGTTGGGTTGACGAGAGAATAAAAATTAGAGGAAGTGGAAAATTTTCATCAATAATTTACCTTTCATCAGAGTGAATTCCATTTTCTTTATGTAGACTTGTATTAAAAATAAGAAATAGACACTAAAAAATGTATCTTTTTTTTTAAAGTATAACAACACTCTACTCATACTACCTAACAGTGTCCAAGAATTCAGAGAAATTCTCTCAGTACAGAAAATTTATAAGTTGGTTTCTGCCTAAATTCACTAGCATAATGGAAAAATCTGAGGATATTTTTTTCTATGAGATTATACCATATGTGACTGTTCCTTCCCTTCAGGCCCATAAATTATTAATGTGTGTTATGGTTGTTAGGGCTATATATGGAAACTTACCCAGAATCCAAAACACCAAATAAAAGTAAATAGTTAAAAAATGAAAGAAAAAAGGAGTAGACAGTTATATTGGTTTGGTGAGAACTGAAACATTTCTAGGACTCCATCAGCACTGACTTTAAATATCAGAATGACATACGGACTGATGAATAATTCAGATTTCATTTATTAGTCCACTGACCCTACACATGACTTCATAAAAATGAAAATAATGTTATTCTCCTGCTTCATTCTCCATAGAACAGAAAATGCATATGTAGCTGGGTAGAATATTTTTGATGTACTTTGCTCCAGCATATTGCATACACATATATTTGCATGTCATACATTTAGAAGAAATGTTAAGATAAAAAATTTCAATAACATATAAAGGAGAACATTTTGCCCCCTACTGGCTGCTGACTTAGGTCTGTGAAAAACAATGCTGATTATCCTGTAAAAACAGGTTACCTGGCAACTGGAAACTCAGCAATGTAGCAATGAAATTCTATGTTCTTAGTCTAAGATTGACATTAAAAGAATTGCCACCAATACATCCGTAGGGCTACATCCTAAAACAATGAATTTTCTCCCATGGCCTCCCATCTCTGTTCTAAAAATTTAAAACTAACACAATAAAATTTCTAGCTTAGGAATTAGAGCAGTTTATGATACTATTAATTAAAACAAAGATTCTAGGAAAAGAAACATGTTTCCCAGGGGTAAGAAAAATTGAGTGAGATCATTTTTTTGAGCAGGCTGAATTTAAGACACTTTTAAGGATACCAGTGTGGAATCTATTAGGAAGTTGAAAAACTTTGTTGTGAAACGGGGCGGGAGGAGGGGACACTCTTTGCCTAGATTGTTCTCACCATTCATTTGAAGGTCTATTATCTCTAGTAATATTAGATAATCTTTTATATTAATAGGTATTACTGAAACTCAAATATTCTTTGGGTTAACTTTACTGATTCAATGTTCAATAAGTGTTTTCCAGTCAATTATACAGCATAGTATTAAAATTTTGGCTTCAACCTCATGACAATCTGTATTATATAATAAAGACATTTGTGATACAATTTTGCTTTATAAGACTTTTGAAATTAAGTATGTAAAAAATGTCTGTGAGACTTTTGATATAAGTGGTTT
Organism: Dasyprocta punctata; assembly: GCA_004363535.1. Lineage (NCBI taxonomy): Eukaryota > Metazoa > Chordata > Mammalia > Rodentia > Dasyproctidae > Dasyprocta > Dasyprocta punctata. Next base: position 43,022 of record RJWM01003168.1, read on the forward strand.
TACACTTCCAGTATAGGTATAAAAAGGGAGAGTGGAACTTGCAAAAGAACGGTACATGCTACTTCTTTTAGAAAGTGGGGACTTCTGGTGGCCACTGACCCTCAGTGGATCAGGAGATATTGCCTGGATAGAGATCTTTTCTATACTTTTTGAGTCCATTGAGCTATCTATTGGAGGCCTGGCCTAACGAGTTTGTGGTAGCAAACTAAAAGCTATGGCTTATGAGTAACTGTACTCTCAGAATTTGTTGAAACAACAGATCTATCAGTTTCCTGAAAGTCATACATGGTCTAAAAGCCCATCAGTGAGAAAGCTGGTGGTGGACTTATTAAATACTGTGCTATGCATGGGGTAAAACAGACATCAAAAGAGGAATGCTAAAGTCATCTCCAGATCTCAGGGACTGAAAAAGTAGTACAAGGCAAACTGATGATGATTTTATCATCCTCAACAGAGTGATAAAAATGAGAATCACATAGGACAAAGAATGTGCCTGTGGGATAAACCTAATCTAAAAAGTGCCTAAACTAGGCTGGGCATGGTGGTGCATGCCTGTAATTCCAACACTTGGGAAGCTGAGGCAGGAAGACTGCTGTGAGTTCAAGGTCAACCTAGGCTACAAAGTTATCTCAAGGCCAGTCTGAAATGTATAGTGAAACCCTGTCTCAAAAAGACCAAAAAAAAAAAAAAAAAGTGCCCAAATCTTGATGGCCACACCTCTACCACCTCTCTTTAATTCATTACCTTCCCAGATTTCACTGCAAAGACATCAGAATCTTGATTTATAAGGTAAGGAATAACAGGTAGAAGTGACATAAAGGAAACATAGCTGGCATCTTTCTCCAGTGAAGTTTCCCACTACAGTAGACCTAAGTGACAGCAAAAGGAGAATGACTCAACATTGTATCATAATTGGAGTTTTTAACATGGAAACGAGTATTGTATTTAAGGAATTGAGACATTGTTCTTCAATTTAAAGTTATTATATATCTTTATAATTCCTAAAAGTGAACAGAGAAATCTTGAAGTTGGCCCAAATTATCATTCAAGATCAGGAGAAAAATTAATCCCAGTGGGTACACATACAAAGACTATGGACATCCAGATGAGCTGCTCTACGACAGTATCCCATTAGGGGTGCAGTACTCAAATTACTATGACGAACTCATGACATGGTCAAAAGTCAGAGGATAAATAAGTCACCCGCTGATGGCCTGTTCACTGCTCTATCTTCTTCTCTGATCTTACAGATTCACCTAGTTTTTTTTTTTTAACACACACATCAAATAACACAAGATGAGTATTATGTGTGTGCCTTTCCATTTTTCATGAGTTCAGATTTTAAAAACAAAAAATCTGATAGTCATTTTAAGTATACTTCCTTGGACCTTCTAGTGTGTTGCCCTGATTTTGTTCTTTTCTAGTTACACAGAATAAATTAAGTGCCTCTTCTATATGATAGCTCTTAAATTTCTTGAAAAGAGTCATGATTGCCTAGAGATTCCCCCACATCCTGCTATTCTCAACCACTAACAACTCCAGTTTCTCTGCTCCTCAATTCTTTTTACCACTTCCTCAGAAAAATTGTCTGCATGTTAGGGAGCATTTTACTTCTTCCTAACAAGTATGAGCAATAGCTATTCTGTGATTATTAATTGTAGTGAACGTTTTCATAAGATACTGATGCATTTTGCAAATATAAATGTTTTGACTAGTGATGAATTTACGGAGCTAGTATTCATATTTTTAATTTAATCCTAGGAGTTAACTGCTACTTCTCTTTTTCTCACACTTCTATGTGGAGTTATTTCCTAGAGCCATGATGGAGCACCTTTTAGAGCTTTAAGTCAGAACAAACAGCTGGCTGCAGCACATATGCCAGAGGTTCAGCGCCACTGTAATGCATTTGGCCTCTTGCCTATCTCTTATTTATGCATCACCAGAGGATGTGAGTTGCCAAATTCATGAGGGAAAGTTATTGCTCCAGGTTTTGTAACAATAACAGATTAATAGATCCCAACAAATAGAGAATAAATCTATCTCCTCTCTGCCCAATACCAAGAAGAAACAATAATTTGGACAGACCAATATTTTCCCTGAGCAACCTGTATCAAGAGGTAGACCAGTAAGGAGGTGGGGAAAAAAAAAGTAAACATAGTATTTTCACTGTCATTTTCTAACCATATTCCCCAACAGTTTTATTATAATGAACTGTGATACTTCTATCACTATCTCAGTTTGGTGATAAAAAAATAATGGGTGTAGTTTATGCCTCAAACACCAACTTGGGTTGGTACCTGGTGGGGGTGTGGCAATAAATTTATTTGGAGACCACATGAACACTTAGATTTTATTAATCTTGGTTCAATAGGACTTAAATGTTGAATAGGCAGCAGTTAAATATCTCTAGTATTAGTATACTGAGAATATTTATAACGGGGTGAGTAGTTGGGAAATTCAAGGTGCTAAGGCATTACTGTATGGTCGGCAGCAAAATATAAAATATGCAACTTCTATCTAAGCAGGCATAGCTGGGGGAAGAATTTAATTATAGAGAAAATAGTTTTTCATCTAGATTGGCTTTTTGAATACTGGGGAAGAACAACTTTTTACTACACGTTTCTTCGCAATATGAATGTAAATCAATGCAATTCACAAACAAAGGGATCAGAACCTCAAAAACAGCTGAGTGTCCTAAAGCACTGATAAGGCTCTAGGTTTCAACGGGTGACATAAGCTGAGATAAAACACAAAAAGAAGTTGACATTAAGCAAATTTTTTTTTAAAAAATTTAATTTGATACCTTAAAGATTTTGAACTACAATTTGTAAGAACTTAAATGTGCCACTTCCTGTTTCTCTCTGGAAAATTTACACTGAGGTTGAATTTATATGAAACTTTGAGATTCTCTGAATAGTTAGACCTAATTAAATCACTGATACAATTTAATGCCATTAAAAGCATGATACAAACTATGTTGAGTTATACTAGACTACAAGCTGTGACTTTTGCAATAACTGAAGGAGCAAATTTCATCCCTAAATATACTAAAGCTTTGATAAGATTTAATTCTAACTCATCTTTGAGATCTCTAGAGACAGATTTACTCCACAACTGGCAGTCTAAGGAGAATTTCCAGAGGAGCAATTGTTAATATTAGAGGAAACAGCTCATGAAAATGGAAGTAGAACTCACAAAAGCTTAAGACCCGAGACAAATAAAGAGAACTGAAAACTAAGAATGTTGTGAGAAATGGTTAAAGAGAGGGAAAGAACCCCCTTTCCTCTAGTTTCTATGTGGAGTCATCTTGCTGAAGTGACGCTGTTGATCACTTTCTACCTTATTTCTTGTCCTTTTACACTGGAGGAATAAGGTACTTGGTTGGTACAAAGATACCCATTCTCATTTCCTAAAATCTAACCTACGACAAGGACAACACATCGATAACTGGTCTTTTTTATTCCTTCTCAAACAGTGATCAATAAGAAAGTGACCCTAATAAATGTACCTACTATCTAGAATCAAAACTTCTTTCTGGTGGGCTAGTTCTACAGTAAGAGTAGGAAGACAAAGAGAGAGAGGAGGAGGAGTATAACCTCATTCTTACTCTGAGACACAGTCTCCAAATGAGAGCACCATAAACAAAAGTTGAAAAAAATTTGTGCTCAGCAGATACATGGTAAAAGAAATAAAGATAGTTATCCAGGCAGAAGAAAACTGGCCTCCAGAAGGAAAAAATGAAATTAATGTAAGTCAGAAAGAATGGGGCTGGGGATTTAGCTCAGCAGCACAAGCACCTGCCTGGCAAGTGAGTGGTGGAGAATTTGATCCCCAGTACAACAACAACAAAAAAAAAGGTATAACAAGTAATGAAAATGTTAAACACATAGGATAAATCAAAATAAACTATCTCAAAGCATTATTAAAATATCAATTAAAGTACATGACAACACAAATGGTAGCAAGTGATAAAGTTAAAATGTGTCAAAGTCCTAACATTATCAGGAAAGTGGTCAAAGTAATCACTTTCATTCAACTCAGTAAGTCAGAATACATTTTGTATTTGCCAGATTAACAAGTACTAGAAAAACAAAACCAAAAGATCTCTAGTAGGTTAGCCATAGAAAAATAGATAGATGGAAACGTTTAAATATCAAAATATGAAGGCCTGAAAGAACAAAAACTGAAACATAAAACCAAAGGGCTAAATAGTCATATGGTATGTTAAAAACAAAGATGATAGGAACAATAAAAATATGATTAAGATTAAATACTCAAGCAAAAGTCATACTGTTAGACTGTATAAAAAGGGAAAACCTCGTTATACACTGCTTTTAAGAAAGCCTCCTTGAATATACAGATGTCAAGGCAGTTGAAAATATAAGGATAGGAAAGGATATACCATAAAAACATTAACACAAAATAAGTTTCCATAGTAACAACAAATACATTTAAGACAATGAATATGGTAAGGGGAGACAGCTCTGAAGAATAAATAGGTATGGAAGACCAGGACCAAAAAATAATTCTAAATCTGTGTGTATAACACAAAAAAACTTTAAATTATATATAAGGGTTAAAGGAACTCAAAACTGAAACATACAAATTCATAAACATGGGACACTGTAACAAACTTATCTCAATAGCTGATTGAATGAATAGTTAAAAAATCAGTACAAAAATACAAAAACTAAGTAACAAAGTTAATGAATCCAGCCTATAGGACCTAGACTTGATAGCAATAAATGCATACATATTCTTTTTGAAGGTCCATGAAATATTTTCTGAAATCAATCCTATTATGTATTATAAAACAAATCTCGTGAAGTTTCAAAAGATTAAAATCATTTAGGCCATATTCTCTAATCACTGTTGAAGAAAGATAGAAAACAATAACAAAAAGGTAAACTAAAATTCCCCAAACAATTCACTGATTTGATCCAATATAAAGCAAAACCAAGATGGAAATTAAAAAGTATTTTGAACTGAAAATATGAACATAGCAAAGTGTGTAAAATGTATCTAACAAGTAAATTGATAAGTTTATCTCTAAAGGTAAGCATTCAAGAAAACAGAAGGTCAAGAAGGTTACAAAAAAATTTGTCTAACCAAATCCAAATTATGAACAATAAATATAACAAGAACCTGAAATTAATGAAATAGAAAACAAAACAGAAAAATCTGTGTTTTTGAAAAAAATGAGTTTTTAAATAAGCTAATCAAGGGGGGAAAAATGTCTGTCTAAATCATGAATGTAAAAGTTGACTTCAGGGCCAGGAGTTTGGCTCAGTGACTTAAGTGCCTGTCTGGCAGGCACGAGGTTGTGAGTTCAATCCCCGGTGCCGCAAAAAAAAAAAAAAAAAAAAAAGTAGACTTCACTATGGAAACTATAAAAAAATAGTAGAGCCAGGGTATAGTTCTGTGTCTGCCTAGCAAGCATGAGGTCATGAGTTTGATTCCTGGTACCAAAAAATAAAAAATAGTAAATATTATTAAGCATATCTATGTCAATAAATTTGACAGTACAGATTAAATAAAACCACTGATAAATTAATAAGAAAGAAAATGGGAGTAATCCTATCATGAGGAAGATGAACCTGTTAATAAAAACATTTTCCAAAAAAAAAGAAAGAAATTCTAGTCCAGGTGGTTTAGATGTTGAATATATAAGCGGACTAATCGCTTTCATAATTATAGACATTAAAAATAAAATGTTAGCAATTAGAATTTAATAAAAAATTGGAAAAATATGATACATTGTGTCCAACTATGATTTATTCCAGTATTGTGAAAATGTTTTAACACTACAAGACAATATAATTGACATTAACAGAAAAAAAGAAAGAATGATTATAGCAACAGATATATAGAGCAGTTGATGAAATTTCATAGCTATTTATGATTTTAAAAATCTCATCAAATGAAGAACAGAAGAAAACATCCTGAATTTGATAGAGGCTAAAAATAATTTATAGCAACATTGTATTTAATTATAAACTATGGAACACTTTCCAGAAACAAAAAGAAAAATGTCACTATGATGATTTTTATTGAATATTGAACTTGACATTCTAACCAGAGTAGTAAGAAGAAAATTAGAAATAATGAAAAAAATCTGTCATTCCTCACAAATTACATATTTTTAGAAAAATCTAAAAGAAATCTTAAACTATTGGAACTTATTACTGAGAGTAACAAAATTAACAGATAAAATATCAACATGCAAAATCAACTATAATTTATACTACCAACATAAAAAATCTAAAAATGTAAAAATATTTTATAATACATAGTATCAAATAAATTAGCTATAAATCCAACAAAAGATGTAGAAGTTCCTGGTAGTGAAAACTCTAAAATGTAATCAAGAAAAATAAAAGAATATCCCCAAAAAAGTGGAGGTAATATGCTACCCAGGATTAGAAAGCACAGTATTTTAGAAATATGAAAAAGTAAATCCTTGGAAAAAAGTCCCTGATTTGACTGTTACATCCAATGCAATCCCAACTAGAAAGATTTTTACTGTAGAATAAACTTGTCAATACAATTTTACTCAAAAGCATGTATGTAAAATAGTCAGGAATAACTCAGATCATGCTGAAAAAAATAAAACTGTAAAAATGATCTCGTAAAGCTTATTATGAAGAGATAGCATGTTAGACAGTGGGCTCTTATGCTAAAAGGAGAGTTTAAAAATAGGCCACTAGATATAGGCATGTAAAATCAAATCACACAAATCGCACAAATCGATCTTTTCAATGAATGAAATTGACATCTGAGCAACTACTTTGAAGACAACAATACGCAATATATTAACCATTGGTAATTTCTTATTACCCTGTTTTGACACTCCATATCATTGTTTTTATTTTTATTTTTGTTTTACTTTACTCTTTAAAGTAAAAAAAAACAAAAAAAAAAAACAAAAAAAAAAAACAAAAAAAACATAGACCACTAAGATAGAACAAACTACTGAGTTGGTGTATGTTGTTTTTCTTTTAAAACAAAATTGTTAACATATGAGTAGTTTATTTCCTAAACTGAAACCTCAGTTTTCAGGCATAATTGCAGTGTTGGCACTTTGCAATAAATCAGTGGGTTTGGGGTTACAATTTGGACACTCACCTCTTTGCCATCACTGAAATAGAGCAACGGGTAGCAGGCTCACACATGAGACAGAAGAGGTAGTACAGATGGGTACATATGTTATACTCCTATTTATAGCAAAGATGATGCTAAGGTGCAGGAGAGAAATAAAAAAGACCTTTTAAATAATACTTCTGAAACCCAGTGCCTTGCCATCAAGGAATCAGAGCAGTTGTGATCATAATGTCTAACATTACATTGTACTCTTGAGTCTCTGGATGCCAGAATAATAGAGCAGCTACACGCCCAGTGCCTGAGTTGAGATGATGCCCTATCCCCAAAGGAAGCAGATCCTTTGTTGAGCTGCGCCATTTTGCCCTTTGGTTAGAAGGGCTACTGCAACTGCTTCCCTATGAGCTAGTCTAGAGTGTTAGCTGCTGAAGTACGTGATGTCCCTTAGAAGCAGAATCATTTTTGCAGTGCTTTGCACTGGGACTCAGACTACAGTTGCAACTTGCCAATTCTGGGTGTTCGTATTGCTACACCCAGCCTCATAGAGCTTGAGCCATTTGTGTGACCCACATTTTCAGGGTCCATTCTCACAGTGATGTGGCATCTACTGTTTGCCCATGGTGCTATAGCACACCAATAGCTGTAGGACCTGCTTTGAAACTATGCTATGCTCCCTCCAGTCCAGTCCTTCTTCTCTAGGGCCACTTTGGAGCTATGTTCTGAGGAAAAGAATCAATGTCAAAGCTACATCTCTGGATTGGGCCTGCACCACTAGAAAATGCCTCAAAGTCACAATCTTCAGCTTGGTGAGACAGCTAAACCTACCTGTGCCTTGGAGAACAATTTATACCCATACCACAGTTACTGATGTAGTTCAGTGAGGCACTGAATCCAGGATTCCAGCCCCACACCCACTCCAGGTACTCGTTACCTGGAACACAGCACCATGAGTACTTGAAGGCTATGTCAGATACAACACCAACTGTATCCCTTAAGCTAGGTCTCTACAGTGTGACAAAAAAGACAACTTGAAGACCTCTAAAATTTTTCCCACTAAAAGCTCTAAAAACTTACCCTGCCACTACCACTAGCACAAACTATATTAGCCTAAATTACTGAAGCATCATCAGTTATCACGATGCTGATCGCAAGTGAGACAGCTGCAATACAGACTACGCTACTGCACATTCCTAGAACCACAGCAAATGTTCTCTGCCCAACTAACATTTATTTATCTGCAGGTAAAAGCCTTTCCCTATGACACAAATTCTATAAAATTGGAAGAAGTATCTGTTCTACCAGATACACAGGTACCAACACAAGGACATAAACTAAACAAGTAAATGTAACACTACAGTACTAATCAGATTTCCCATCACTGGGACACAATATCTGAAGTCTACAGGAAAATAGAGAGCAATTGCTAATATGTAGCAGGATTTTGGGGGGGTGACTTAAAATATTCTTCAATTAGATCATGACAATGGTTACATAATAATATGATATGTAAAAAGTACTGAACACATGTTAGGAGATTTGTGATCCTAAATATATCTTAATTTTTAAAAATAGAAAATAATACCACAATCAGAATGAATTAAAATAAAAGATTGCCAAAGGTTCAAAATGCTGAACCATTGAACCTCTCATACACTTCTAATGGGAATGTAAGTGGCAAAAATGCACCAAAAGTTGTTTCTGCTTAAGCCAAAACTATGTAAATCTTACGATAGTACAATATTTTCCGTGTATATCACCTACAAAATACGTATATCTTTATGTTCGCATAATGCATGCTATAGGGTGTTCATATTAGCACTGTTTATAAAATTCCAAAATTAGAAATAATCTAAATGCACAGCAATAGCAGAACATGTTAAAACATACTGTGGCAATGTTCATACAGTGAAGTGCTCTTCAGAGCTGCAGAAGTGTAGAATCTCCCTTAGAAGCAGGACCGTTTTTATCCTGCTCCCCATTTTCCGGATCCTGAACAGCAGCTGCAACCTGCCAATCCTGGATCTTCAGTCCTGCTATACCAAGTTCCTGCGGAGCTGTGATAATGAACAGACTTGCTTCCTATGACCCGTGGGTACTTCTCACAAACACACAAGGCTAAGAAAAATGAGCTATGCACAAAACAATACAAACTACGTGACTGTTAACATAAACGAGAAAAACGCGAGATTCATTTATTAGAAGCCAGGATACTTCTTGGGGTCCTAAACTAATAGGAAAACTGGAACAGAAGAGACTTTTGAGCCCGTGATAATGTCCTCTTTTTCGATGTGGGTGCAGAATACAAAAGTGGTTTCACTTTTAAAAAAATCATTCAGTTATATATTTGTAATTTGGATGCTTATCTAAATGTATATTTCATTTTACAAAGCTTATGTTAAAAAAAGAAATGGAGTCAAAAGACAAAATTATGCAGGTATTAATATTTAATATTTGTTAAAACTAGTACAGTAAGTCTCAAGTTGCAAACTTTCAAAGGTGTACTATGTAAGACTCACTTTGGCAACTTACGAATGAATCCAATTTATGAGCAATTCTCCCAGAACAGAAATCATTCATAAGTCGGGGACTTACTGCATTTCAAATCCTGGTAAGCAATTGATAGCATAAATTTGGGATTCAATGACAACACAACTTCATGTGGAAATCATCAAAGATTTCCCTTCAAAATGAAGAACAACTGATAATTAGTTAGAACATTCATAATACAAGCCATACTTTTCCCATTTCCTATTCTTCCATCACTCGAATCATTATCTCCTATATTACTGGGCTTCTGCTATAAACTTAACAAGTCTTCAAGAAAGAAGTAAGAATAAAAGACTTTCTTTAAATTGAATCTGTGCTGGTTCCTGGGGATATCCACAGTGCTTTCTGGATTTTGTTCAATACAATATTAAGAAGAAACAAGATCAAGGTTACCCACCTATGGTTCTAAAAATCTATACAACCCTGTTTAAGAAACTGGAAAAGAATCCTTTCGTCTGCAGTCTAGGGATGTTTCCATTATTTCTCAGATAATAATAATTAGCATGATTCTGTGTTAATTCATGCATTTGTAAAGGAATATATGATTTTATTTATTTCCAGTCTTTTTAATCAGCTACTATTTATAATCATTGATGCTTAAAGTAAAATAAATAATTTTAATATTTGTGATATCACAAGCTGTGCATCTTCTTATAAGGAGAAAAAACTTTATTAGCTATTGAATTTTTTATGCTTGTAAGCGTCCACAGATGAATTCAATTCCAAGTCCCTGATTTCCCATAAAAGTCTACATAAACTGCTCCATATGAAAAGCTGTTTAATATTTTATTATAGCTTTTAATTTTACTACCCCTTTAGTAACTTGTTCCCCTGGTTACAAACCTTATGGTCAAGAAATTCTTCCCAAAAGCTAACATAAATTTACCATTCCATGTTTCCAAGAATTCTTAAAGTCTTCTTAAATTTCCCCACCTCCACCCTTACCCATTATTTTTTAACCAGCCACAATTCCTTTATAGTCTCCCTTTGTTTCTAATGGCAACATTTGCTATAATTAGCTGGTGTAAATTGCTTTAAATGTGTCCAGCATATTTGCGAAGATCACCAGCATTAAGATCAGAAAGTTAGGTTTGACTTAATCTTTTTTGCAGGTTTTACCTTAATTAAATTATTTAATCTCTGTCAACTTCCGCAGTATAATCTAATAAAAAAGAATAATAGCAATGTCCACTGCATAAGATTATTGTGAAGACTCTATAATATAGAATTGAGTAAACCAATACTAAGTGCTCAATAAGTAGTTATTATAATTATTACTGTAGTATTTAAGGTATTTTTATTACAAAAAAAAGAGCAGTTTGGAAAAAAAAAGATAAAAGTGGTGGGAGATGATCTGAATGATACTTGGTGAAAGAACTCAAGATTTACTCCTTTGAACACCTTATAATTCAGAGGCCACAGATACAGGGTTTTAGCATCCTAGTATGAATGAAACACTACCCCAAATTCGTTCTCTCTGTATTCCAACTTTCAGATACCTAAGAGAGAGCACCTAATTGCTCCAGCTTGATTCAGGATATTTCTCTGTTGATAAGCAAAGAACAGAAGGCTACAGTTACTGCTAATAAAGATTGACCCTTGTGTATGAAGTCTTCATAAAGCAGGTACTGGATTAGAAACCATGAATAAGAGAAATCATGCTGTATTTATCTTTCTGGGCTGGAGTGAACAGTAAGTGTTCTTATCACAAATATGGTAACGATGTGAGGAAATGCATATGTTAATTACATATATTTTTTTAAATCAGGTTGTAACCAGGTTGTACAAGATAAATACATACAATTTTACCCATCAGTCAAAAACAATAATAATGTAAAAGGAAAAAAACGAGAGAAGACATTGAATAGTCATCCCACTTGGCATTGGTGTATGTGCTATCATTGACAGTGCTGTTATAGCTGTAGCTGCTACTGCTCTTAAAGTTTCTTAAACAACTGTTGTTGGAGCTATTATTACTGCTATATCTTTTATTACCAGCAAACCACTCCAGCTCTGCATCTATAACCAAAGTGAATTCACATTATAAATGCAATAAAAATCCTTGTCCCACAAGACAAATCAAATTGAACATAGTCATTGCTACCATTTTTAATAACCATAAAAAAAGAAACCACATTAAAAGGCATTTCTTTATATGAATTTAACTTCATAAATTTAAAGACATAATGCTATTCAGACACAAAATGAGGATAACTTTGGGAATCCCCCACCAAACCTGAAATAGGAATGTATAAAAATGATGGACAGTTTTTAGAGGCTTTGTTGTGCTCTCTAATTTACACATTATTTCTTACATAACCTAGCACACTCTTAATAAATGTTAAATTTACATATTATTTTAACCCCTACTGGGCACACTACTGCAAAATATGTGTTTATAAAATGAGATTTCATTAAGATAGATTTGAGTTATATAATTCTTATTAAATTACTTAAATTATTTACTTGAACAAGTAAATTGCTGTGTGTGTTGTACTTTGTTGGATAAATATTACTAAATATATTCAGGTTTTCAAAGGTAAACAACATATCTTACAATTAGGCAATATGAGATTAGCATACAGGGCCTAACATTATGTTTATTATTTCACCTAATTTAAAGGCAGCTTGCTTTTGCACTAAGGGTAAAAATCCCCAAATTTTAAAAGGGCATTGGAAAACTAAGTTGATGACTGAATAAATTTATTTTAATTGTTTAATATTATTTATTAAACACAGCAACAAAATAGTAGGAATAAAAATTTAGCAGGTAAACATGAAATTGTGTACAATTGATCCTACAGTTTGAAAATGTTGCCATCTCAAAACTCATATGTTGGAAAATTAACCCTCAATGCAACAGTGTTGGGAGGTAGAGCCTAATACGGAAGATGTTTGAATCATGACAGCCCTGGCTTACAGGAATGGGTGTGCTATCCCACTCTCCTATCATGTGTGGAACAGTGTTCCTCCCTCTGGAGGATGTAGCACTGAAAATGTCATCTTGGAAACAGAATGTTTGCAAACCAGGTACCAAATCTGTAAGTATCTTGACCTTGGACTTGCCAAGCCTCCAGAAAAGTGAGAGATAAATGTCTGCTATTTATAAATCCCTAATCTGTAGCATTTTGTTACAGCGACTCAAAATGAACTTAAACAAGTAAATAAGTGTCAGTACAATAAAAAGCATTTAGGTTGAAGCCAAACAAGTCTATCTTTGGCATTAGCTTGTTATGAATTCATGAACCAATTCCAAAATTTATTTGATCCTCCACTTTCTCAACTAGAGAAAATGCAGAATAGAATCTACTTCAGTTGTTACTCTGAAAAGATGATGCATACAGAAAAAAATGATAAGGATCTAGCATGGTACACAATGAATGATTAGTTCACTTCTTTCTTAAAAGTGGGGAATGTTCATTCCAGTGGAAATCAATTTGCTTTCGAATTGTCAGACAGTGAAACAATAGATACAATTTTGTCCTTATGGAAGCACAAAATTTAAGTCATACTGCAAATATGCACTTAAATATTTTTCAAATGTATCAGGCATAGCACCTGATTTGATTCCATAATAAGAATACAATTATGTAAAACAGATAAAGTTTCAAAGACACAGATTAGCGAAGGGATTTGGCCAAATGGAAGTGAGTGGTCAAGTCAGAGCAAAAGCCCAGGTCTCTTGACTTTTATGTATGTGCTAAAATAAAATGTACTCATTACTTCCGCTGCAGGTGGTATCTGTTCCATGACTTTTGGTGCTTACCATACATTAGCCATCTTCTTCATGCTTAAATATCAGAGTTCCACCAAACACAACTAGATCTAAAGCCAAAGATATGCACTGTGTTTGAAATAGACAGGATGTGTTACTTGTGTCAAAATCAAAATTAAACCTGCAAGCAAAATAAATAAACAGCACACTAAGTAGAGGAGCCTTGACAGAGGATTTTTAACTTCGGGAGTTGGGAGAAATTATTCTGATGGAAAAGAAAAAAATCCACTGGTATATCTTATTTGGCCAATAGTGTATAACCCAACTACTTCCCTCTCTGATACTTTTACTTACTACCATCACATTCAGTCTGTTGAACTTAATTATGACTAAAGAAGTCAATAGACTCCTAACAGGTTCTAGTTGGAGACATACAAAATGTGGAACAGAAAAAACTAGGCTGTTTTCCAAAAAATATTTATGGAAACCATGCTGCATAGATCCTGAAGAAAACAAAAGAAGGGGAGGATTATTGTGAGGTGAAAGGAACCAAGACAAGGATAAAAGAAAAATAAGTATATGAAAGAAAAATCTTTCACAGGACTTGTACTACACACGTGCATTATTTTATTCAGAAGAGTATTACTGCAGAACCCAGCAGGGGTAAACTATTATTTATCTCTGGTTATTAGCCAAGCTTAAATTGTGTAACAAAAATAACAAAGGATTTCTTTACATCTAATTAGACATAAAGGCTGGAACAATGCATTTGTGAAAGGATGCTTTTAAGGATCTTTTCTGGAATTGAAATAGTAACAACATTTGTTTTGTGTGGTAAACAGAAGGCTTTTGGCTGTGCAGTTGCTTTCATTTTGAAACTGCCAAGAATTATTTGCTCTCCCTGTCTGTGAGTCATATGGACACTGATTTAGAAGAATCGGGGTGGTATGAGAAGATATTTGGTCATCAGACGACTCCACCTCCACATACACACGTGACCTCAGTACTCCACTAAGGACAGAGGAAAGAGAAGGTAATTCAAGGGAAGAGAAAGACAAAAGACAAAAATACTTCATTAAAAAAGGAAATACAAAAAATAAATCAGGAAGGGAGAGAAGATTAATGTCACTGAGAAAAACAGAAGTCTTAGGGGCAAAATTGAAGCTAAAGAAAAGATGTCAAAATATAAATCAAAAGAAAGAAACAAGAGAAAAAAGGAGAAATGGTAGAGTGTAACTGGACACCATAAAAACATAAAAAGTAAAAAAATTAACAGGAAAATGAAGAAAAGCTTGGAAAGACTTTGTGATGGAGGGGTAGCCCAATATAATATGGAAGGAACTGCAAAGTTGTCTAAATGATAATGGAAGTTTGATATGTATTTACAGCTGCTTCTAATACTCTCTGATATGGGATTGTCAGGATTCTCTGGGGTTTATCAACACAGGTAAGCAGGACTAACAGCTTGATGAAGTAAAGAATTATTTGCCAATCCAGTTCCTAGACTTGCATAATACTTCCCAACTTCCCTAGGCTTGATACATAAAATGTAACAATTAGGGGGAAACTCGTGTGTGTGTGTATGCATGTGTGTGATAATGTGTATACATTTATCAACCAGTATCTAAAATTCTTCATCTAGGTTTAAATACACGAAATTAGGTTCAGAAAAAATGTCTTAAACTACCAACCATTATTGAGCACCTACTTTCTGCCAATGCCAGAATTTCAATTTCTTGATGAAATAGAGTGCCCTGCCTATCAGAGTTGGCAGTCTAGAATTTGGGGAATGTGATAAACAGTAAATCAGAAAAAGTGCAGAGCTATAGAAACTTGGATTCAAAAGCCAAATTCAGTCCATCTTAGTGGTTATTGTCTACTTGAAAACTAAAGATGATTAAAAACTCAACAGGCAACATTGAAAGGGAAAAGGCAAGGAAACAGATGCAAGCAGAAAGAATAGCAGAGCAAAGATTAACCCTTTGCTTTAGAGTAAGTCATTCTCTATGTCTATGAGTCCCGCAGATGATGAAAGTGCTGAGGTAGGAGTCGGCAGGGAAAATAGAACAATGGCAGAAAGGGACTTACACATCTTTTATGAATTTAGACCTCTATATAAGGGTAATAAATAACATTTGAAAAGTTGTTCACCAAGGAATCAACACTCTTAGATTATTATTTTCCAAATATTAATCTGAAAATAGATTTAGTGAGAAACACTGATGCCGAAATGTCCAGTAAAGCAGCTCCATAAAAACCTGTGCAATAGACAGTAGTGATGAAAGAAAAGGATATGGATCCTCAAGACATTAACTGACACAATGAATGGGACTTGGCGATTGACTAAATTTAGAAAGATCAAAGTAATGTCCAGAGTCTGTCTCTATAGCAAGATAGATGATGTTATTCCCACTGATCTACAAGTTAGGGAGCAAAAGGAAGTTACAAGTTACAAAGTTAGAGAAATGTTGAACTCCTTGGCATTTTGAGTATAATAGTTAACTGATTGTGTAAATTTGAGTAAGAAACACCCAACTAAACTAGTAGATCAGCATAGTTCTATGTCTGACTGCAGGGATTTACTGAAGACAGAAGACCCACCTAGGTGTGAGAGGCACCAACAAATACACTTGTCACCTGAATGGAATAAAAGGGAAAGGAGGAAGGAAGCCTCACTTCTGGTTTTTTGGAGGAGCTCTAGTCTTTGTCTTTGATTTGGGCATTGTTCTCCTCACTTCCATCACAGACTCTTCAGCTTCCATCAGCAGATCCTTTGGACACCTGATACAGAATTGTATAGGACACTACAGTGAGCACCAGATCTTCACCTGGATCCTTCAGATCTCCAGTACGCAGACAGCCCTTTTGCACTCTTCCATAACTGACTCTGTGGGTGGCCACTGTAAACCAATCTTTTAAATTCTTATATATTTGTATAACTTACAATAAATCTGTTTTTCTAGTAAGCACTGATTGATATAGATTTTTGTACCAGAAGTAGCTGTAGAAAAACAAAATTTTAAAGATGAAATTCTTTAATTGCTTTAGGGGTTTAATGGAGTTAGGTCTCTGATTTGATGCAATCTAAAGATCCCATTGACTCTCCTGATAAGGTGAGGAATACTCATAGTCCTTGTTGTGAATTGCTTAAAGTAACATTCAATGTAGACCCATTTGATTATCCCAATTCACCACTTGTGAGATGTAAGGAATTTAATGACTCCATAGATGGTACTTTGGAATATTTTTGGCAAAGTTGGAAATATAACGATGCTAGCTGGCTGCTCTTAGGATCCTTGGACAAACTAGTATAACTAGTTTGAACTCAAAGCATACATAGGAAATCAAAAATCTTCTAACTATCTGTTAATGTAAACAACCATTATAAAGATAACGATACGCAATATTGCAACCATTGTCAAGTTCTATCATCCTGTTTTGTAAACCTGTAATGTTATTGTTGTGCATTTACTCTAGTCATTTGTTTGTCTGTTTTGTTTCTTGTCTTTGTTATATATGTCCTTTTTTTTCTTTTCTTCTGCTTAAATTAAAAAAAATAAATAAAATTTGTAGCAAAAAGAAAAACAATAAAATAAAATCTTCTAGCTGTGAAGTCAAATTAATAAGTAAAAAAGGAGATCAGTGATTCATATTCTCAGTCATCGACACACGTAAATAACCTAGAAGTTTCTGAAAGAGAATCTCCCTTCCTTTAGTCACAGAGCTGAGATTGTAAAAACCCAAACACAGGCCCTTATAAGTTGATTGGTTGAAATGCCATATAAATTAATGCTCAGTCTCAAAGGTTATCTGAAATAAAACTAAGGTCACTGTTTAGAAAAGAATAGGATCTGGAAAATTGGGATGGAGCTATTTGGGAAGATCCACCTGAACATGATAATGTTGACCCTCCACAGGACCCACTTTCACTACCCACTTTTGCCTTTAGGCCTAAACCAGGCCCAACTGACATAAGGAGCCTAAGGTTGTGGCACTTGGTGTGACTCATGAGGAGGTCCATTCTCCTTCCAAAGAATTTCTTGAATTTTCTAATTCTCATAGGCAGAGGCCTGATGAGCAAGTGTGGGAGTGGATTTTAAAGGTGAGGGATAATGGTGGCAAAAACATATACCTAGATCAGGCTGAGTTTGTTGATATGGATCCATTAATTAGGGATTCTAAATCTGATGTCGCAGCTCATGGAGGAAAAAGATGCTAATAGTTTATTTGACCAGTTGAAGGAAGCATGAATCAAAAAATAGCCCACTATGAATGAGTTAGAGATGCCTCGTCATTCATCATTTTCTGTTGATGAAGGGATTAAATGGCTCAGGGAAATGGGAATAATGGATTGTAATTTGTCGTGTTAAAACTAATCTTCCTTCTCCATCTCAAAAATCTACTCATGTAATATAGAAATGAAGCAGGAGGACTTCCGGAA
The DNA here is from genome assembly GCA_004363535.1 of Dasyprocta punctata. Lineage (NCBI taxonomy): Eukaryota > Metazoa > Chordata > Mammalia > Rodentia > Dasyproctidae > Dasyprocta > Dasyprocta punctata. The sequence continues at coordinate 60,823 of RJWM01003168.1, forward strand.
AGATGGCAGAGTAGTAGGATGCAGGGAAAACAGCTTCTCTGAGAGACACTGTCTAGATGTGGGAACACACCATCTTGAGAAAGACAAAAAAGACACAGATGGGTTCCTTGGACCCAAGAAGAGCCTGAAGTCTGAATTGAACCCCACAGAAAGAGCAAAAAGAAAAAAATTAAACTAAGAAGAAGATGGTAGCTGGTGGAGCCTTTGCCTGGAGCCGGATTCACTGCATGAGGGGAGCTGTTGGAGCCTGGCGGTGCACAGTCACAGTGTTGGTGGTGGCTGGCAACCCTGGGACCTCTGTGGAATCATTCCTTGGTGGAGGAGAGCAGCAGGTGCGGAGGACTGTGCTGGCTGGTGGTGAGTGCGGAGGGCTTAGTTCTCCCGCAGGAGAGCAATTTGCCGGAAGCTATTCCTGAGTCGGGCCAGATATGCCTGGGTTCTAAAACTGTTGCTGGCTTCTTCCAGTGGTTCCTAGCTGGGTGCAGACTCGTGGAGACTGCTGGATGGCTGCAAGCCCGAGGAGGCTGCTCTCAGGGCAGGCCTGCTAAGGTTGTCTACTACTCTGTCCATGAACAGTTGCTGGCTTGTGGAGATACTGTGCCACGATTTGGATTGCTGTCTCCACAGGCTGTTTACCAATGAATTCAGAGAGAACCCTGGAAGCGGACTCTTTTGTGTGTGTGTGTGTGTGTGTGAGTGTGGTTTCTGCCCTCCCTTTGGACCTGGTCTTGTTCTGCTCTCTTCTGTCTCTTTTGGTTTTCTTTTCCCTCAGTCTTCTGCAGTGGTTTCCCTGGGTTGGTGGACCCATCTTTGTTCTCCAACCTACTTGCAGTCTCTTTTCTCTTTTCCCACTTTTCTGCTTTTACTTAAATTAATTTTGGGTACTCACTCTTGGGGACAGAATTGACATTTTCTGAACCTAAGTATTGTATATGATTGTTTTGCATCCTGTTGTATGGATATAGGTTCAGTTTGTGTGGTTGGGGGTTGTAAATCAGGGGTTGGATCAGTGTGCTGTTTGGTTGACTGTGTTTGGTGCTGTGGGTGCCACTGTAACCAAAACTGACTCGATCGAACTGGATGGCTGTTGGTCTTGCTGGTTCAGGACTGGGATTGACTGGGGATCACAGAGAGGGCTGGGGTCATGGTGCCAAGGAACTAGGGACTGGGCTAGGCCAGCAGTGGTTTGTCATTTCTGATAAACTGAGGAGGCGGGATTTTCCAACAGACTCGAAGCCCAGGAACCAGTTACACCTGGAAGATATCTCTGGGAAGTGTTCATCTCCTGGAAATCCTTATCACCACCATTAATGTAAACCACTGCAGGTATCTAACAGGCATCACTTTAGGAATTAAACTAAAAAAGAAAAGAAATGAGAAGACACTTAAACAGGTCACAACCCCAGACACCCAGTTCACCAAAAGCAAACCCAGGGGGCAATGAGACTGGAAAATCCAAAAGCTCCCTACAAGGTTTCTTAGAAGTGATAACAAAGCAGTTGAATGAGGCTTTGGAAAAAATGAAATCAGAAATAATTACTCAAATAACCACAGAGACTACCAAAATATACACCATGCTTAGTGATGTTAGGGCAGATACAGACAAAAAATAAACAAGCTTCAGCAAATTATGGAAGGATAACATAGGAAGCAAATGGATTCCATAAAGCAGATTCAAGTAGATATCCAGAAGAATAGAAACTCTACTGAAAGTATTCAAAGCAGATTAAGCAGATCCTGTCCTGTGAAGACAGGATCTCAGATATTGAAGACAGGCTCGCAGTTAGTGATCAGGAAAAGAAAGATTCTTCAGAACTAGCAAGGGATCATGAGATATTAATCCAACAGTTGCTTGATGAGACAAAGAAAAATAACTTAAGATTAATTGGAGTCAGTGAAGAAGCAGGAGATACTGCAAATGACATTAAAAGCGTTCTTACAGACATCATGTCAGAAAATTTTCCTGGCAGAGAAAAAGAACTTGACATACAAATAAGTGAGGCATATAGAACCCCAATTAACAATGATAAAAAATAAATCTACTTCCAGTCATATCATCATCAAGATTCCAGAAATTCAACAGGAGAATAAAATTTTAAAAGCTGTAAGGGAAAAGCAACAAATCACCTATAAATGAAAGCCCATCAGAATTACAGTGGACTTCTTAGCACAAACTCTCAAGTCAAGGAGAGCTTGGAGTGGAGTACTCCAAGTTCTAAAAGAAAACAACTTTCAGTCCAGATTGATGTATCCCCCAAAACTATCTTTCAAAATAGAGGGAGAAACAAAATACTTCCATGATAAGGAACAGTTGAGGAAATTCATGACCACTAAACCAGCACTCCAAAATACTTTTAGAAAGGGATGATAAGTACTACAGCTCCACAAACCCCAATAGAAGGAATCCACCAGGAAAAGAGAAAGCAACATGATAAACATAACTCAATACCTATCAGTTTTAACCATCAATGTTAATGGTCTTAATTCATTAGTCAAAAGACAGACAGGCAGAATGGACCAAGAAGCAAGTTCTAACAACATGCTGCATACAAAAAATGCATTTAATTTAAAAAGATACTCATGGACTGAAAGTCAAAGGATGGAAAATAATACTCCATGCAACAGGAGTCCAGAAAAAAGCAGAGGTGGTTATTCTATTTGCAGATAAAGTTAATTTTAAGCTAAGACTGATTAAGAGAGACAAAGAAGGTCATTACATATTGGTAAGGGAACAATTTAAGAGGGAGAGATAATGCAAAAAACACTAGTCCACCCAGTTATATAAAACAATTATTAACCGACATGAAAAATCAAGTAAACCTTAATACAACTGTATTGGGGGACCTCAATACATTGCTGTCACAAATAAACAGGTGTGGAGTTCTTGGGATCCACTGAGTAGAGTATCATGTCATCTGAAACAAAATCTATGTATATAAAAAATTAGTTGTGACAGAGAAAAAGAATTTTGAGTAAAATGTAACTTTTTCAGGGTCACCTTCAGATTTTATCTTTAATGTGAAATGTTCATTTGAAAACAATTGTGTTAACAATTAGTTAGATAATGTTTCATGTCTGTATTTTTTGTCTTAAATAATTTTCAGGAATGTCCAATATCCTGATGATTGTTGCTGTTTTGTTGGTTGGGGTGAAATTGTTATGTTTTTGATTTCAAGAGACAAAGAAGATCATTATATATTGGTAAGGGAATAATCTAAGATGAAGGGATAATATGCAACAAATACTAGTCCACCCAGTTATATAAAACAATTATTAACCGACATGAAAAATCAAGTAAACCTTAATACAACTGTATTGGGAGACCTCAATACATTGCTGTCACAAAAAGACAGGTGTGGAGTTCTTGAGACGCTCTGGGTAGAGTATCATGTCATCTGAAACAAAATCTATGTATATAAAAAATTAGTTGTGACAGAGAAAAAGAATTTTGAGTAAAATGTAATTTTTTTAGGGTCACCTTCAGATTTTATCTTTAATGTGAAATGTTCATTTGAAAACAATTGTGTTAACAGTTAAATAATGTTTCATGTCTGTATTTTTTTGCCTTAAATAATTTTTGGGAATATCAAAAAAAATTAATCTTCCACACTGGGATGATCCAGAAAATGTACCATTCCCTAACATCTTGAGAAACAGATTCATGAGGGTAGCACTGATATCCATGAAGAGCCCTGTCATTGCTCCTCTCTGTATGCCAGGCCTTACAGTAGGGACCACAGTTGCCTAATTGGGAACCTTAAGGGCCATGGGCTTAGTTGGATCCTGGAGTGACAAGGGTCAAGTGGCAGCACTTAATGATCAAAGGTAAGGTGCACACACTTCCTGTAATGGACAGCAGAAACAGAACAATGATTAAAATGGTCTCAGACACATAGATGATTAGCATTGGCTGATTAGCCTTGGTGTTTCCAAAAGTGAAGTAGACAAAAAGCCTAGAAAAATTTTCCTACATTTATATAATGAAAAAGATTTAAGGGCAAATGGACAGAACACTACTTTAAATCCTAGTAACAAAGAATCACAGACCCTCAACCAGTTCCCAAATTTGAGCCAGTTCACAGACACAGAACACCCTGAATGAAGAGGAGGTCAAGTCCTCTTGAGGAAGGACACTGGTGCACTGCCAAAATTTATTCAGTCAATCTTTCTCCCATCCTTCCCCAAAGGGACCTAAGATCTTTTATCAAGGTAACTGTACACTGGGGGAAGGAAAATGATCAGACATTCCTGGGACTACTGGACACTTGTTTCGAATTAACACTGATTCTACAGGATCCAAAGCATCATTGTGGCCCTCCAGTAAGAGTGTGGGCCTATGGAGGTCAGGTGATCAATGAAGTTTTATCAAAGGTCCAATTCAAGATGGGTCTAGTAGGTCCTTGAATCTATCCTGTAGTCATTTCCCCTGTTCCAGAATGGATAATTAGAATAGATATACTTAGTACTTGGTAGAATCCTCATATTGGTTACTTAACCCATAGTGCGAGGGGTACTATGGTTGGAAATGCCAAATAAAATCATTAGAATTGCCTCTGCCTGATAAAATAGTAAACCAATATCACACCCCTGGAAGAATTGCAGAGATTAGTGCCACTATCAAGGACTTGAAGGATACAAGGGTGATAGTTCCCACTGAATCTCTATTTAATTCGCCCCTTGACCTGTGCAGAACACAGGTGGGTCTTGGAGAATGAGAGTAGAATACCATAAACTGAATCAAATAGTGACTTCCATTGGACCTGCTGAACCAGGTGCAGTGTTCTTGTTTGAGCAGAATTACTCAACTCCTGGTGTTTGATATGTAGATATTGATCTGGGAAATGCCTTCTTCTTCATACCTATCCATAAGGCCCACAAGAGACGATTTGCTTTCAGCTGGTAAGGCCAGCAATATACCTTCACTGTGCTATCCCAGGGTTAGGCCACCTTCATTGTCCTAACTCACTAGCCCTGTGTCACCACTTAGTTCACAGCAAGCTTTTTCATCTTTCTCTCCTGCAAAGTATCACACTGGTCTATTACATTATTGTATTATTTTGATTCAACCAAATGAGCAGGAAGTAGCCATCATTCGGGATTTGTTAGTAAAGTATTTGGAAGTCAGATGATGGGAAATAAATCCAACTAAAATTCAAAGTCCCTCTACCTCAGTGAAATTTCTAGGACTCCAGTGGTGTAAGGTATGTAGAGATAGCCCTTCCAAGGTGATATAAGATAAGTTGTTGCATCTGGTTCCCCCCAACCATAAAAGAGGTCTGGTAGGTTTATTTGGATCCTGGAGACAACACATTCCTCACTTAAATGTTTTGCTCTGGCCCATTTACTTACTGACTCAAAAAACTGCTAGGGGGCCTGAAGCAAGAAAAGTCTCTGCAACAATTCCAAGCTACTATGCAGGGAGCTTTGCCATGGGGCCACATGATTTAGTAGATCCGATGCTCATCAAAGTTTCAGTGGTATGTACAGATGCTGTTTGAAGTTTCTGGCAAACCCGCATAAGTGAACTGCAGCAGAGACCTTTAGGATTTCGGAGCAAGGCTCTGCCATCATCTGCAGACAACTATGCTCCCTTTGAATAATGACTCTTGGCCTGCTACTGGGCCTTAGTGGTAACTAAACACTTGACCATGGGATAAGAGGTTACCAAGAAATCTGACTTTCCCATGTCTATCATTAAATGGAAATGGTATATACGTGATCAAGCCAGAATAAGTTCAGAGGGCATAAGCAAGTCACATGAAGAAGTTTCTCAGATTCCCATGGTTCTTACTCCTTATACATTGTCCTATCTCACAGCATATACCTATGGCCTCGTGGAGTGTACCATATGATCAGCTGTCAGAAGAAGAAAATGTTAGGGCCTGGTTTATGGATGGTTCTGCATGTTATGCAAGCACCACCTGCAAGTGGACAGCTGCTACATTACAGTGCCTTTCTAGGACATCTCTGAAGAGCAGTGGTGAAGGGAAATTTTCACAGTGGACAGAATTTCAGGTAGTATACCTGGTAGTGAATTTTTCCTAGAAGGAAAAAAGGCTAGACTTGTGACTATACTGATGCATGAGCTGAAGCAAATGGCCTTGCCAGACGGTCAGGAATTTGGAAGGAACATGACTGTAAAATTGGTGACAAAGACATTTCAGGAAGAGATAAGTGAACAAGCCTCTCAATATAGGGGAGAGATGTAAAAATATTTTAACCATGTAAACACTCACCAAAAAGTGGCCTCAACAGATGAGGAGTTTAACAATCAAGTGAATAGGATGGCCAGTTCTACAGATAGAGGCCAATATCTTTCTTCAGCCACCCTTGTCATTGTCCATTGGGTTCATGAACAGAGTGGTCATGGTGAAGGGATGGAAGTTATTCATGGGCTCAGCAACATGTACTCCCACACACCAGAGCTGGTCTGCCTACAGATACTGCTGAATGCCCAATATGCCAACACCAGAGACCAACACTGAGTCCCCAAAATGGTACCATTCCCCAGGGTTATCAGCCTATGACCAGGTGATGGGTTGATTATATTGGACCACTTCCATCATGGAAAGGATGCACTTTCTTCTTACTGGCATAGATACTTATTCCAGATATGAATTTGACCTCCCTATACATAACACTAATACTCAAACAACCACCCGTGAACTTACTGAATACCTTATTCATGGTCATGGAATTCTACACAGCATTGCCTCTGACCAGTGAATACACTTTACAGCCAAAGAAGTCAGGTAATGGGCTTATGCTTATGGAATTCACTGGTCTTACCATGTTCCTCACCGTACAAAAGCAGCTAGATTGATAGAAAGGTGGAATGGTCTTTTGAAGAAACAATTCCAGTGCCAATGAGGTGGCAATAGCTCGCAGGGCTGGGGCAAGGTTCTTCAAAACGTTCTTCAAAAGTGCTTTTTTCCCTCTAGGCAAAAATGTACTACCAGGTATACATGCTTTGCACCAGCACCCACTCTGTGGTACTCTGTCTTCTATAGCCAGGATTTGTGGGTCCAGGAATCAAGGGGTGGAAGCTGAAATGGTACCAGTTGCCATATCCCTAATTATCCACTAGCAAAACTTTTATTTCTATTCCCACAACCTACTGGCATAGAAGTCCTAGTTCCAGATCAGAGGAGAATTGTACCTAGAAGAACAACAATTATTCCATTTAACTGGAAGCTAAGACTTCCCTCTGGTCACTTTTGTCTCCTTATGGCTCTGAGTAAACAAACTAAAAAGGAGTTATGGTATTGACAGGGGTGATTGATCTAGAGTACTCAGGAGAAGTTGGACTATTACACAACAATGGACAAAAGGAAGAAAGAGTGCAGAAGATCCTATTATGAGTCTCTTAGTATTACCAAACCCTGGTACTGATGTCAATAGGAAAATACCACAACCCAATCCAGGCAGAATGACAAATAGTCCAGAATATACAGGATTGAAGGCATGGGAAACCCTGCCAGGAAAAGAACAAAGACCTGAGGTGCTTGCTGAAGACCAAAGAAAAACAGAATGGTTACTGGAAGAAGTTCTAAATATCAACCATGACCCCATGATCAGTTACAGAAAGGAGGATGGTACTTGTAATAGTTTTCTCCTAATATGCTTCCTGTAAAATACGATGTTGATAGTCTTTATTTTAGTTCTTTTTAAAAACAATTTTATTGGTAATTTTAGATATACAAAATGACAATATTCATCATGTGGAATTCGTATATTTATGTGATATATGTTGATTCTTATTCCCCTTTACCTCCCCACTATTCAACCCATTTTTCCCTCCATATTTACAAACCCTTGGATTCCATTTTTCCTTCTATTCTTTTTCCTTTATCTCTTCTTTCCTTTCCCCCCTGCCTCCCTATTTCCCCTTCCCATTTGAACATTTTCTTTCTATTTTCCAATAGGTAATACACATTTTACTTTTTATTTATACTTTTGTTTTCTCACACAAGAGAAACCATGCAAAATTTAAACACGTGTGACTGATTTCTTTCACTCAAGAGTTTGATCTTTATTTATTTATTTTTGCGGCACCAGGGATTGAACTCACAACCTCGTGCCTGTCAGACAGGCACTTAAGTCACTGAGCCAAACTCCTGGCCCTTCAAGAGTTTGATCTTGATGTGCATCCATTTACCTAGAAATGTCTCAAGTTTATCCTTCTTTATGGCAAAGTAGTACTCAATTGCATTTTTTTTAAAAAGCACATTTTCTTTATCCATAAATCAGTGGATGGCCATTTGGGTTGTTTCCAAAATTCATCTATTACAAATTGTGCTGGTATAAATATGCATGTGCATATATTGCTGTGGTATGATTCTTCTAATTATTTCAGGAAGATACTAAGAAGGGAATTAGTTGGGTCTAATGGAACCTCTAGTTTTAGTTTTTGTTTGTTTGTTTGTTTTGTTTTTTGAGGAACAGTTACACTTATTTCCACAAATTTGTATAGTCCACACTCCCACCAATAGTGAAGAAGGGTGTCTTTTTTCCCCACAGCACTGCCAGCATTTATTATTGGTTAATTTCTTGATAATATCAATTGTTTCTAAAGTGAGAAGGAATCTCAAAGTTGTTTTAGTTTCCATCTCTCAAATGACCAGTGATGTTCAATATTTTTTCATATATTTATTTGTCATTTCTATTTCTTCATCTGAGAAGTGTCTATTCAATTCAGATGCCTATTTCTTGGAGTGAGTCTTTAAATATGGGGTATCTGATTTCAAGTCAGTGATTGTGATACCCACTGCCTTGCTTTTGTTGCCAGAATTGGTTTGGCTGTTCTGGTTCTATTCTGGTCCCAAATGAATTTCAGGATTGTTTTCTCTAATTCTGTGAGGTATGCAGTGGGTATTTAGGTCAGGATTGCATTAAATCTGTATAATTTTGGGAATATGACCATTTTCGTTATATTCATCCAAGAAGAAAGGATATTTTTCCATTATCTGATATCCTCTTCAATCTCCTTTTTCAGAGTACTGTAGTTATCCATGTAAAGGACTTTTACTTCGTTAGGTTGATTCCTAAGTGGTTTTTTTCTTTTTTCATTTGAATGTTATTGTGGGAGGTGTGGTTTCCTTAATTTCACTCTCAGTGAGTTTGTTATATGTGTACAGGAATGCTATTCATTTTTGAGCACTGATTTTGTATCTAGCTATACTACTGAATTTGGTTATGAAATCGAGAAGTCTTTTGGTGGAGTTTTTGGGATCTTCTATGTATCTTGTCAACCCCAAATTATAATTTATTTCTTTACTTTCCTTATCTCTTTTTCTTTCTCTTGTTTAAATTGCTCTGGTTAATATTTCCAGAACTGTTTTGAATAAGAGTGGTGATGTTGCACATCCTTGTCTTGTTACTGATTTTAGAGTGAAAGGCATAAGTATTTGACCATTTAGTATGATATTGGTATATGGTTTGTCATATGGTTTTTATCTGACTGAGATACAGCCCATGTATTCCAATTTTTGTAGGGTTTTTATCATGAATGAGTGTTGAACTTTGTCAAATTTTTCTGTCTGCATTATTGAGATGATCACAGGGTTTTGTCCTTGGCTCTGTTTTTGTTTTTGTTTTTGTCTTCCCTTGGCTCTGATAAAATGGTGTATTACATTTATTGATTTGCATGCTGAACCATCCCTGCATCCCTAGTATAAATCCTACTTGGTCAAGGTATATAATCTTCTTGATGATTTACTGCATTCTGTTTGCCAGTATCTTCTTGAGGATTTTCATGTCTATGATCATTACGGAGATTGGATTGTTGGAATCTTTTTGGTTGGATCCTTCTCTGGTTTTTGTATCAAGGTAATGCTAGCTTCCAAGAATGAGTTTAGGAGTATTGCTTCCCTTTCAATTTCATTAAAGAGTTTAAGGAGTAGTAGCATTAAGCGTTCTTTAAATTTCTTGCAGAATTCAGCAGTGAGTCCATCAGGGTCTGGGGTTTTCTTTGTTTATAGGTGCTTAAGTACATCTCCATTGAATGATAATGGGTAATTTAGAATCTTTATATCTTCTTGATTTGGTAATTCATATGTATCAAAATCTGCCCATTTCTTCTGTGTTTTCTGTCTTATGAGCATACAGGTTCTCCAAGTAGGTATTCATTATCTTCTGGATTTCTGTAGGATTTGTTGTGTTTCCACATTTTGATTCCTAATAGCACAGGTTTAAGCCTTGTCTTTCCTTTTATTGATAAGGTTGTCAATTTTTTAATTTTTCAAAGAATCAACTCTTCAAGTCATTTATTTTTTGTGTTGTTTTCTTAGTCTCCACTGCATTAATTTCTGCTCTGATCTTTATAATTTCCTCCCTCATGTGAGCTTTTGGTTAGACTTGCTCTTCCTTTTCCATGAGCTTCAGTTTAAACGTTAAGTTGTTTATTTGAGCTTTCTCTGTTTGCCTGATATCAGAATTCGCTGCTATAAATTGCGTGTAGGGCTGCTTTTATCGTGCCCCACATATTCTGTTACATTTTGTTGCCATTATTGTTTAATTGTAGAAACTACCCACTTTCTTCTTTAATTTCATCTGTGGTCCATTCGTTGTTCAGGAAGGTGTTGTTTAATTTCCATGTGCTTATGAAGTTCTTACGGATTCTTTTGCCATTAATTTTCAATTTCATTACACTGTGATCTGATAATATGTATGGGATAATTCCTTTGCATTCACTAAAACATATTTTGTGAGCTAGTATGTGTTCTATTTTGGAGAATGTCCCAGGCACAGCTAAGAAAAATGTGTATTCTGATGTTGTGGGATAGAGTGCTCTGTAGATAACTCTTAAGTTCATTGGTTCAACAGTTTGGTTAAATTCTGATATTTCATTGCTGATTTATTTTGCCTAGTTGATATTACTTGTGACAGTTGAGTATTAAAGTTTCACATTACAATTATATTCATGCTTATTTGATTTTTCATGTCTATTAATATTTGTTTTATATGGTTGTGTGTGCTAGTATTTGGTGAATATATATAATTGTTATCTCTTCATCTCGGATTGTTCCTTTTACAAACATGTAGTGACCTTCTTTGTCTAAATTAATCTTGGCCTGAAATCCATATTGTGTGAAAATAGACTAGCTAGCACTGTTTTATTCTGAGTTCATATCACACAGAATACTGTTTTCTATCCTTTGACTTTCAGTCTATGAATTTCTTTTTGAATTAAATGTGTTTCTTGTATGTAGTATATTGTTGGATCTTGATTCTTGATCCATTCTACCAGTCTGTTTCTTCGTTTGGTGAATTGAGACCATTAATTTTGATGGTCATAAGTGATAGGTATTGACTTATCCTTGGCAAGTTTTCTTGTTGCTGATTCCTTTTCTCCTCTCTGTTTAATTGCATGTCTTGCCTGGTAGATTCACTGTGTTGGGTTCATGGATCGTACTTGCTATCTCTTTCTAGGATGTCCTTTAGAAGATTTTGGAGTTCTGGTTTGGTGGTTATGAATTTATTCAGATGTTCTTTGTCATAGAAATGTATTTCTCCATTAATCTTAAAAGAAATTTTTGCAGAGTTGTTGTCTTTATGGCTTTAAACACTACTCTCCAACTCTCTTTGACTTAAGGGTCTGTGTTGAGAAGTCTGTTGTGATTCTAATGGGATTACCTTTATAGGTGATTTGTTTCTCTTCTCTTACAGCTTTTAATGTTCTTTTCTTTTGTTGAATTTCTGGAATTTTGACTATTATATGGTTTGTTGTGCACTATTTTTTATCATGGTTTATTGGAGTTCTATATACCTCACTTACTGTATGCCAAATTCATTTTCCTTACTTTGCAAATTTTCTGCCATTATTTCTGTGAACAGGTTTTTTATGTCTTTTATGCTATCTACAGAATTTTCATTGATTCTGATCAATCTTATATCATTCTCTTTGCATCATCTAGCAGCTGTTGAATTGATTTTTTGTGGCCCCTTGTTATTTTTAAGAAATTTTTCTTTTATGATGGCTAACCACACTCCTGTCTTCTAGATCTGATATTCTGTCTTCACATTGGTTGATTCTGATGAGTATACTTTCAGTAGCATTTTTAATCTTGTGGATATCTGACTGAATCTGTTTCATGGTTTGCAATTCTTTTTATGTTGATTATTTGTGATGTATATCACTTTCCTAAGCTTCTCTATTCTATTTTCTGTATCTTCCACAGGTTCCTTACTCATGTCCTTCATTATGGTCATCATCTCTAAAGTTATCTGTCAAATTTTTCCTAATTTGCTTTTTTCAGAGCCTCATTCATTTGCTTTCATTCTTCCACTGTTACCACTTCAGAGAGTTCAGGTGGTAACTTTTGAATTATTCCACTTCATTGCCCCCTGAGTTTGCCTCTGGCAAGCTAGAAGTCTGAGGTTGCGTCTTGCTACTGTGTCTTCTTATTTTCTATTTTGTTTTTTAGTTTAAATCCTGCATTGTTGCTTGTTTATGATAGATATCTTTATTGCTGGTTTCAAGCTACCTTAGGAAATGACTGCTTCTTGAGATGTCTTCCAGGTGTACCTGGCTTTTGGGTTTTGAGTCTGTTGCAAGATCCTACCTCTTCAAATTATTAGGGATGAGAAATTGGTGCCTATTTGGTCTAGCTGCTGGTTCCTTGGCACTAGAGTATAGTATTGTTTTTTATCTCAGTCAGTCTCATTCTTGGCATACAAGGAAGAACGAATGTTTAGAACAATTTTATCACCTTGGCTAAAGTACTGCAATCAGTAATAGCAATAGCATCATACACAGTCTAGAAAATGGGAAACTGTGGTAACTATTAATTTGCCACCTTTAACTATATGAACAATATTTGTAATTATAGAAACAAATCTAAAACAAACCAGAAAATTGTGTACAGTAAATGTACCCTCAAAATGGAGATTTTACCCTCAGAGGTGAAAATTTAAAAGGGTTTAGGGCAGAAAATATGGGAATAGAAAAATAGGAAGGGATTAGAAGCAAAGGAGTAGTACAAAGGCAGATGATGCAAGTTTAGGGAGCTGGTGAAGAACATGGGAGAGAAAGAAAGAAGAAACAGAAACAAAAACAGAACAAAAAAGCAAACAACTAAAATTTAGAAACAATGTTCTCCCTTGTATAAAAATAAGAACAATCAAGACAAACAGAAAAAATAGAAAAAATAAAAATAAATTTAAAAGCCAAGAAAGTAAGAAAAGTAGACAAAAAGTCCACTTCAAGATGTGTCTCTGCTGTCACTGGTTAACAGATGGGCAAACAAAGCCCAGATCCATGTTGATCCCAGCAAGCCAACAGTAGAAATATGGCAGAGGTAGATAATCCCAGCAAACCTGGACCTTTAATTCTACTGAAGTTCAGAATACTTTCTGTTTCTGGTTGTGAGGTTGGAGCCTAAGTTTTTTAGCCTCCAACACTCCAAGTGACTCCTGCCAGCTTTAACTTAGTTCCCTGCTGGTTTAAACTTGGCACACTGATCTCCTACTGGCTTGAACTCATATATGTTTCACTCTGACACTTGGAGCTACTAAATAGGCCAACTCACATCTGCTTTCAGTTCTGACTTCTGTTGGACCTTTTTTAAAATGACTACTGGCCAATTACCCTCTCCTGGGGATGGGGCTCTGAACCTGAATAACTTACCAATCATTGCAGTTCAAAGCATTCACTGTTCTGCTCCTCTGGTGTGTTTCTCCATGGAGACCTCTGGGTTTTCCAGCAGTCACTGTGTCTCTACAGGTTCCAGCCCCTCCTCCCACACAACAAACTGGAGCCCAGGGAAAAGCACACTTGGCACCTCCATCCTCCATATTGTGGTCCCTTCTTTTTCTCTCCCTGTGGTCTCTAATTCTCACTTCAGATCCTTGCTGGGTCCCAGGGACCCACATCGCTCCTCCTTCTTTTCCTCACATTGCTAGATTCCAGCATCTGGATTCCAAATATTGGAGAAACTGTTGTGCTGCTGCTCACCATTCTGCCATAGTCCTGGAAGACCTTAATACTGGTGTTTAAGTATTATTAAACTTATTGTATAATGTTCAAGTTATGATATGTTAGAAGTAAGTATCACCCAAAGAAAACTTTTTTTTCTATTCTGGGGAGGGAATTAGTGTGTTTCTTTTTGTATGCAACAAAGTTGTAGCATGTTCTGTGTAATTGTGAACTTGTTTTTGAATCTGGAGACTACGTATCATTTAAGGAAATGTGTCTGTTGTCAAGTTGACAAGGGGTGGATTGTGGTTGCTAACTGATTTTGTCAACTTAAATAAGAAATAATCAACTAAATTGAATCAGCATAGTTCTCTGTGTGGCAGAAGGAATTTACTGAAGACAGAAGACCAACCCTGGGTGTAAGTAGTACTAACCAATAGGCCTGTCACCTGAATGAAATAAAAGGAAAATGAAGAAGAGAGACTCACTTTTGTTACTTCATAATAGCTCCAGTTGTCACCTACACCTTGGATATTGTCTCATCTCTTCCAGTGTGAACTCTTCAGTCATTTATCTCAGACCCTTTGGCCTCTTGATACAGACTTAAATGGTATAGTACCATGAGATCCAGGTTTTCAACTGGACCCTTCACATCTTCATTTCACAGACAGCCCTTTTACACTCTTGCACATCTAACTCTACAGAGGTGGCCATTGTAAGCCAATCTTGTATATTCTTATACATCTGTATATCTTGAATTAAATTTATTTGCGTAGTAAGCACTGAATGATATAGTGAGACATAAATTTTTGGCAATTTTTATTAAATGATACACTTTGCATCTTCTGAGTTTTTCCTTATATAGGCATAGACTCATTAAATTTAAAAAAGAAATACTGAAATAAATGATTGAACTTGAGAATGGATATGAGGGAATAAATATATGTAGAACAACAAATAAAGGAGTATAGAAGAACAAATAAAGGAGTAACTTAAGAGAAAAACCAAGGAATGAGAAAAAATATTAACCATGCCATAAGATATATTTCCTGATCAGAAAAATTAATAAGTTTTATACTCAAAATGGAGATTCTCAGTTTCACAGAATCTAGTAGTCAAGATGCTAAATGTGGAATGAAAGTAAAACATGTAACACTGGTCCCTGATGAAGCTGCATTTAAGAATGTAGAAGTTTGCTAAAACTTCAAAACCACTGGAAGAAAACACAGGAAAAGTTCTATGACATTGACCTTGGCAATGACTTTTTTGGATGTAATTTCAAAAGCAAAAGAAACAAAAGTGAAAATATAAAAATATAAAGTCTGTTATAGCTTATATCTAACATGTCCTCCAAAGCTTCATGCACTCTCAGGTATGGCTTTTGGGAGTGACAAAATCATAGATGTGGGATACTAGATCATATGTATAACTAGATTGGTCCACTGCTTGGCTTATCATAGTTCTGGGTGTGATTTAATAGCATAAAATGAGAAAGGGAGGCTAATTGCTTTTTTTCTGTCTGTCCTGCCATGAACTATTTCTCCTCTGCCAATCCACCCTACCTTGGAGCCAGCTGACTATGGACTGAAACCGTACAAACTGTGAACAATGATAAACTTACCCTCTTTTAACTTGCGGGTATCAGGTATCTTGCCACAGCAATGAAAAAGTAACTAAGAAAACATCAAACTACAAAAACTTCTATGCAATAAAAGAAACAACAATCAACAGAGTAATGAGGTAATCTACAGAATGGGACAATATATTTGCAAATCATATATATTATAAATGAGTCAATAGCCAAAATACATGAATAAAATTTAAAAGTAATAAAATAAATAACCTGATTAAAAAATAACCTAAGAACTCAAATAGAAATTTCTCAAAAGATATATAAATGGCCAACAGGTAGGTGACAATGTACTCAACATCACAAATTCTCAAAGAAATTAAAACCACCAAGAGATATCATTATAAATGTTAAAATAGTACGAAAAAGATTAAAAATAACAAATATTGTGAGAATGTGGATAAGGGAAGCACATAAGCATTTGGTAGAAATGTAAATTGTTACAATCATTATGGAAACCAATATAGATGCTTCTGGGAAAACAAAAAAACAAACAAAAACCTAAAAATAATTGCATACGACCCAGTAATCCTACTGTATATTTCCAAAGGAATTAAAATCAGTATTCCAAAGAGACATCTGCATGCTCATATACAATAGTCATATACTGCAATCAACCTAAATGAATGGGTAATGAATGTGACATATAAACACCAAGGAATATTATTCAATCTTAAAAAGAATGCAAGTCTGTCAGGCAATGACAAGGATAAAGCTTGGAAAGACTTTAAGTGAAAAATAATGCAGGCACAGCAAAACACGACAATACTCATACAAGGAGAGTGAAAAAATTAAGCTCATAGAAATAGTGAGCAAAGCAGTTACCAGAGGTTTTAGTATGGGGAGTTCAAGAGATGTTGCTCAAACAACACAAAATTTCATTTGGACAGAAGAAGTCAGTTTGAGAGATCTATTGTACATGGTGATGACTTCAATTAATAAAAATACATTATACATTTGAAAAAGTACTAAAAATAGTTTTAAGGATTCTTAGCACAGAAAAAGTGACATATAAGACAATTTACAGGTTAAATTGCTTCATTTATCCATAATGTATGTGTGTGTGTATATATATATATATATATATATATATATATATATGTGTGTGTGTGTGTGTGTGTGTGTGTATAAAATATCATTATATTGTATACTATAAAGATAATCTTTATTTGTAAATTAAAATAAATAAATAAGAGGAAAAAAATCAGGGGTTGTACATTCTTTACAAGTACTGATTTTTTCCAGGGAGATGAACAGTTATAAATAATGATATTTCCATTAATGGTTTAAATAAACACCATAGTCAGACTGGGAAACCTAGTGTAATGAGTGCCAATGTCCTCTTTACCATTTCCTTAGATACAGAAATGCTTACTTAATGGCTGCCTTAGTATCACTCGTAAAAGACAAAGAAAAGAGGGAAAGTTTTTTTTTCACATCTGGAAGCAAGATTCTATTTGAAGGAGTTTTAAGATCAAAATGATGAATATAGCAGCTAGAAATTAATTCTTAGGTTGCCACATTTTAGCACCTCTCCAGACATACTACATGTTTTCACATTTAACTTGGGTCAGAGAAATGAACACCAGCTAGTATATACCAGTATACATGTGATTAAGATCTTTCACCCACACGCAGTACTTCAGTAAAACTTAGAAAAATTCTCTCTTACTCAGTTATTAGCACATTTTATAATTCAGAATGGAGACATTTCTAACACTAAAGGATAGAACGATTTGGCTAACTGCAATATTGAAGTATGGAGTAAGAAAATATAAATCTGTCAGAAGAGGGCAATATCTTAGAAACATATTGCTATGAGTCAAAAGCAGAGCAAACATGATTACTTTGAATTTAATCTTGTTAACTACTATATAAGAAATAATTTTTATTAATATTTCCAAAATTCCCTTTCCTGTTATTCAGCTATTAGTAGAAATTTTAGTTTCTACAGAATCATTAACTATTTTAGAAAATATTCAAAACACAAGAATTTATTTATTTTGTTTGGTTTTATTCTCTTTAAAATTTTTTTAAAAGATCAAGTGATTTATTACATGTGATTTATTCAGTGTACATGACACTGACATATGTGCTCAGCAAAAGCTAGTATAACTGATTTCTTAACAGTCTGAACTCTGTGGACAAACGAAAAGCACTTTTTCCTCCAATCAGTTTCTTCAAATATGCTCTGCTGGATCTCTTTGTTGATCCTTGGCAACATATTGAGTGATCCCCTCAGGTTTCTAGTTATTTTCATTTATCAGAGAAGAATCACATTTTGTAACTGAGAATTCACTTTCAATATTATGCCATCTAGTCTAGACCAAAACTACAATTTCTTGTCCAATTTACATAGTCTCTCCTCACATCAATTTGTATATCAACCAGTCTCAAACTTTCAGAAGAAGATGGGCTTCTACGATTCCTTTCTTTTACTTTTTCCCTGCATCTTTTATTTTCTCCTTCGTTTCCTCTCGTGTTGCTTGTTCCTCTTCCTTCCTCACTGTACCTAGGCTCAGAAGAAAGCGTGGCATGGGAGACAAGCACAAAAGTACTGTTGTAACCTGGCCATTTGTTTGCTCAATGTGGCACACGTTCGCCCTCTATAGAGCATTATACAATTCTTTCATGGGTTACACAGTGACATCCTTACTGTAAAATTTCCTCATGCAAACAAAATAACATACATCTGAACTCTTGCAGTATCCCCCTATTTGCTTTCTGCTACCAGCAGATACTTTTATAACCTCACACCGCTGGTGAACTCATGCCTGGGCAAGGTATCTTCATAGGCATTGTTCCACTTACCACGCACACATTCTGTCAAACCAAAATTCAAAGGTTCCATCTGTTTCTCATCTCCATACTCATTCATCCTGCTGTCACAGTCCACTCCACTCAGATTCCTATCCTTAGATTCTTTAAGTAGAAGCCAAGTACCTGTCCCTTGATTCATGTACACTCTAATTCCCTCGGAATGCATATGAGGCACTTGTGAGAATTTCATCCCTTTTCCCTGCTCCAGATTCAAAACAAAATAAATGGATGAGTCTCCTCAGCTGAGCAGATATCCAAGCAGAATGTGAGATGTCATTCTCCCAGCTGGCAATCACTTCCAATTTTAGCTTAAAGGTAGAAAGTAAACATAGAAAAATGAATTCACCCTTAAACCTCTGATTTCTTAGTCTTACGAGTTTTTTTTTTCTTGATTTTCCTATTTTCTGAATCATCTGATCAAATAGCGGGTAGGAAAAGAATTCAAATCCTTTTTAAATCCTAGAAGACAGTTCTTAACCATACTTTGGATAATGTTTTGTTACATTGAGGGAGCTGACTAGCACTTGCTAAGAAGTTTGCCAACATCTCTGTTTTTTACACATGAGATAACAACAGCATCCCTTTCTTCTGGGGTCCAACAATCAGAAAACATTGTCAAATATCCTATGTGGAGTCAAATAACCCCTGAGGAAAGACCTCTGCCCTAGTCATACGATAACTTACTATAGCTCAGTGCTCTCTTTTCTATTACTTTTCTTTTTTGCGGCACCGGGGATTGAACTTGCAACCTTGCGCCTGCCAGGGCAGGCACTTAAGGCACTGAGCCAAACTTCCGGCCCTGCTCAGTGCTCTCTTGATGGCAGAGGCATATTGCCTTTGAGTTATTATCTGAAATTTTAAGGCAACAAAAAATTCATACGTGTCTACTAATTCTCCACCCCTTACCTCAATTGATTTAGTGGATTTTCACCCTTCGTATATTATATAAAAAGTCACATTCTGCAATGTAACAGACACCGTCCCATATGGGACTCAAGCATATGGGAGCACACAGGCTAAGGATGACAGAGACTTCAACAGAGAGGCAATATGATGAAAGTGGGGACTGAAGATTACTTAGACATAATTTTATACAATGAAAAGAAAGAAAAGCTTTGGAGCCACTGAAGTAAGTCAGGAAGTAGTTGCCATTTAAAAAACAAAAATTAATAATAGTCTGAATATAACTCTGGGAATAGAGAAGAAGGAATAAAACTGTGGAGGAATTTGAACTTAACAGGTATAATTTTGGAAGTGGTTAGTATATGGAAATAAACAAAGAGATAAGTAACTTCTTCAGTTTCCCTAATGGAATACACGTTCACTAGTAAATGGCAGCTTTGTTGGGATTTAAAAAAAAAAAGCTGAAGCAAATGTTAGGCAAAGGTAATCATGAGCTGGATTTTAGACATTTATATTTATTTATTTTGGCTTGACAAAAGGCTATTCTGCATAAAAAAATCCAAGGTAAGGACTTCTCTGGAAAAGTTGCAATTCTTTACCATGTGTCTCACTGAAACTCCTAAGTTACGAACTGGTAGATTAGTTGATCCTTCAATTATATTTTGAGAAAAGGAGCATATTCCCAATTCAAATTCTCAAATTAGCACCTTCAGTACCTAACATTAACTGCAAAACTTCCATTTCCTCTCTGGTGACTATACCTAAGCAGAATCAGCCTAAATACAATAAAACTTTTTATTTTCGCAGACGGTAGACAGAAATCTTCACAGGCCCTTAAAATGACATAGATTTTAAAAATCAAGACTAATTATACACAAAGAAACTTCTCATAAAAATAATAGGGCATTTGGACATTACTTGTTAAAATAATCAGGTTCTAAAGATAGTATAAAAATGTAACTCAAGTGGCTGTAGGTTTGTTTAGCTAAAGAAACTTAATAGGACTAGAATTTGAACTATTTTTATCTGCCTTTGATCAATTGTGCTTTCTATATTAAATCAAAATTAAGCTTATTGAAACTTTTGTTCTGTGGAAAAGAACTCATTGCTTCTTATGCCCTCACCCCTCTACCACTCATACTACAGATCCTACGTTGGGTCTTTCATTCTTGGTCTTTCTCTTGTTTCTGTTGAGATCCCTAAGAACACATCTTTAGAAGTCTAAGATTCCTGAGTTCCAAAATCAGGCATATAAATCTACAAAGTCACTTTGTAAACTCAAGCAAATGCTTCACTAAGATTTCATTTCTTTATTCTAAATGTAGAGATGACATTTTCCCATACATGCTAGTAATGAAATTAGATGAGCTGAAGGTGAATATATCAAACATAAAGTTCATCTCAGTTGTTAGTCCCCTTTCCTTTTCCTAAGTAGTTTAATAATAAGAAATGTGAAAGACATGTTATATCTACTATGTTATCATCATCATACATGTAAAAAAATAAGGTAGAAAAGATATGAATTTGTACACTGTAATCATGTTTAAAAAAGATACAGATTTGTTAATGTCATTAACAATAAATACATAAATATGAACAGAAAAATAACACAATGATATATACATTAAATAATTATTTTATGACAAAAAATGAACATCCTTTTCACTGTTCTCTGATTAGCAATCTTTTTATATAATTATAATTAGTATTTCATTTCCTATTGAAAAATATAAACAAATTTCACAGAAAAAATAAACTTCTAACATAAAGAAAATTTCCATGTTCTTACAGCCATGAATGCAAAGTTCACCCTATTAATTTGTAACTCAGAAAAATAATTCTCACATGAAATAGATAATAATCTTCTGTATTTTTCTGTGAACTTTTGTCTTACTTATATAGAGTGAGACAAACCACATTCACACCCAAAGAAGTATACCATACCCCTGCAACTACCTACAGCTGGGCATTGAACTTCAAAATAATTTTTACATATCTATTTTCCTCTAATAATATGCTTTCTTTAAAAACAAAGTGAGATGCTTCAATTCTTATGAGTCCTAAATCAGGTTCTAGAACATAGGAAATGCTTAATCACAAATGATGGAATGAATGAATACTTGAATATTTGAAATAAAAAGAATCTTAAAAATTATACACTAGTTTCTACGGAATCACTAAGTATTTCCCATAACAAACAAATATTAGCCGGACTACCTTTGGATCTTGTCATACGAGAGGACTGACACTCAAGGACTGTATTCTTCTTCAGCTGGTTCAGGACTAAGCTTGGTTTTAATTACAGTGTGTAATTAGTCAATTATTTTTCATTTGGATTTCTTTTATTCACCAGCCTTCTGTTTTTCTTATATTGAACACATCACACTATTATAGCCTTCTTTAATTTTTCTTCCAAATCATAGTTCTAAAAAGCACTACACTGAATGCATGCTATTCCTAGCTAAACTGGTTTTCACAAGGCAACATCCAAATTATTTGGTTTGCCAATCAGAAATCAATAGCCAGTTTTCATCCCCATTCACTGCCATTTATTAACTTATTCTTCAGTTTATTAAATTGTTGTTTTACAACTACTCTGTTGCGGCACTATTCTGGGTCCTGGGGAGTTATCATTTTAACTTGCCTTGAGCGTTACAGTACATTACAATGGTATTCGTCTTGGCTTCGCTTTCAACTGAGAAACCAAATGAAGTTACTAACATAAGTATGAGGCCAGTATTCACCCAAATGCAGAATTTATAAAGAGGTTGAAGAACCTTACGTAGTTCACTTATCAAACATATAAAATGCCACCCTTAGGGCCATGATAAAGTAAATGGTACAAAACATGACAACTCACCACAAACACCCATAAAACTAGCAAAAAACTACAGAATTGGACAATAGAGAGAAGACTGTGGCGTCTGAGAGAAAGGACAGACAAAGGGAGCCTTGTGGTCCCATCTGCTCTGTGACTGGAGGCAATTTCTAGACCACAGTGCAAGAGGCAGAATCCTGCATTGTGGCCCTGCTGAGTTAAGAGACTCTAGTGTTCAGGAAATCAGAGGTGGCTAGAATGTGCAGGTAAAATTACCAGAGTGGGGAGCTATGGAGATACAGAGCTCACCATACCTTCAGAGGATCCTTTGACTGAACTCTGTTCTGTGTATTTTTTATTAGTGCACATTTGCAGTACAAAAAGTTTATAGTCATCTCCAGGTGAAGATACAAGTATATAACACACCTTTATCTTTTTAAATCCCCTTCTCCTCCCCACCTCCCTCCCTCTGCCTGTGTCTAAATCCCCCTAAAGTGAACCTCCACGACACTTGAAGGAGCAATTATCAGAGTTACCTGAGCTCACACAATTTCCAAAATTACCATGGTTGGGACAGTAATTTCCAGGACTGGTAGATATTAGTGCTTTTTCTGACCATTTGTTAAAAACTGACATTTGATAGAAATTTCAGCAGGGTCACACCCTAGTCGTGAATGAAAATAACATTGAAATTCAGACTACTCTAGAAACACCTAGAGAAAGATTTTTAAAAACAAGCATCAAAACAATCAAGGTAAGCTGTAAGTTACTTAGCTTCTAGAAAATAAATTTACAGAAGGCAGCAATTCAAGAAATCAAAATGTTAGATTCACAATGTACAGCACTCATTAAAAAATAACATCAGGACATCTCCTTTTATTCATGAACAGGTAACTGCTACAGGAATGTCTTCCCACAGAAAGTAACTAGAAACTATAAAAACCATATAAAACCACTGATTTTGATACATTTAGTGTTGCCAGATGAAACAGGATGCTGAATTAAATTTGAATTTCAGACAATTTCAGAATGTGTTTGTACCGTGAAATATTTGAGACATGTTGATACTAAAAGACGTTTGTTATTTATCTAAAATTCCAATATACTAGGTATCAAACACACACACGCACATATACACAGACACAGACACATACACCTACTTTTTATTTTCAGTGCTCAAAATCAATCTCAGGGCCCTGCATAGTAAGTAAGCAAGCTCTTCATGATTGTACCACTGAGCTACACCCACAGTCCAAGATGTCTTTTTTTGTATTTGATAAATTTAGCAATCCTACAAACATTGGGCAATAGTCACAGGATTGTGAAAAAAAATATATATATATATGTGTGTATATATGTGTGTGTGTGTGTGTGTGTGTGTGTGTGTATTTGACACAGGGTCTCTCTATCTAGTTCAGGCTGGTCTGGATTCACTGTGTTGTCCAGGCTGCTCTTGAACTCACAGCAATCCTCCTGCCTCAGCCTCCCAAGTGCTGGGATTACAGGTGTGCACCAAGGACTGCGAATACTGAACAGAAGAAAAAACAATGACAGCAGGTCAATGACAGTCCCAGTTTTCAGGTTAGGAGCAATTTTGAACAATGGTTCTAGGTGAGGGAACCCAAACAGAGTCAGGAAGACTGGAACCAAAAACCCTGTAGAAATAAATAGAGTTCCAAATTCAGGGAGGTTAATTTGGCTAAAGATTACAGGACAGTACTACACAGAGGAAAGATATGTGGAAATAGGGCTCTGTGAGTCTACAGAGGGATCATCTTGAATGTGACTGCTTACAATATAGTTTCATGTGGCAGGAAAAAATAACAACTTTTGGAATAAAAGAATAATAAGTAAGGGGCTATGAGTCAAGTGATTTGAAGAGCTCACACAGAACCAGATTTTCAATAACCAGAAAGAGAAGATCCTAATAAGTACAAAGCACTTTAAGTAAGGATGAAATTTTAATAGTAGAAGTAAAGTAACACTACACTAATGTCTACTCTTGATGTACTATAAAAAGACAAACAAGAAGACTCAACAAAATAAAACAAATATAAGAAAATCACTGGCAGGCCAGAACAAAGATCAGTGGTGCATGACACAAAAGTTACCATTTAGTAAGGTAAAACTTGTAATTTCAAGCACCTATCTAAAAATTCTCAGGCATACTAAGTAGAAAAACATGATTTATTACCAAGAGAGAAAATCGATAGAAATGAATTGAAAAATGACAGAGATGATAGAATTAGTAGGTAAGAATGTTCAAAAAGCTGCTGCAAATATGCTCAATAGGCTTAAGGTTGTACTATTAAGATGTTGAAAAGAAAAATAAAAAATTTTCTAAAACAAGCACTTCCAACTTGAAAAATATGTCTGAAAAAATCCAGGATATACTAGCAATGAATACAATAACTCAATTAAAAAGATTAACATCAAGACTTACTAATAAACACTATCCAAACATAACTGGACAGAATACAAGAATGAGGGGAGGAGATTCAGTAACATGTAGGGCAATATTAAATGGTTTACTGTGCAATTGGATTCTCAGAGGAGACCAGCTGTAGGCATACAGTAAACAATTGAATGAACTGTCACTGAAATTGTCCAGATGTGATATACAGTATAAACCTGTAGATCCAAGAAGCTCCACAAACACTGAAAAGAACAACCACAAACAAAAGTACAAAAAGGCATATCACAATTAAATTGCTGAAAATCAGTAAGAATTGGAAAGTATTAAAATCGACCAGAATATAAAAGAACAAAACACCTAGGGGAAAATAGATAAGAATGTCCTCTGATCTCCTGTCGGGGATCCAAAAATCTTAAAACAATACAGCAACAATTTTAACTTGTGGAGAAGAAAAACAAAACTGTCAACTTGGAATTCTATAACCAGCAAGAACAGAACATAAACATAAGTAATTAAAGACTTGTTCAAGAATACAAAAGGTGAGAAAATTCATCATCAAGCAAACTTGTATTATGAAAACATGTTAGTTTTTCAGGTAAAAAGAATCTTATCCAGGATGTAAACCAAGAGCTATGCAAAGAGTAAGCAACACTAAAATGATAAATAGAGTATACAAGTAAATAAAATACAGCTTCTCATATTTTAGCTTTTTCAAATTTTAGTTGGGAGGCAGGACTTCTAGAATGACAAAATAGCAAAAATCAATGATGATACTGGATTAATTTTTTTCTTTTTCTGTTTTTTATTAGTACTTTTTTTCAGTACATAATGATTACATTCCTTATGGGAAGTTAGTATGTGTACATAACACACCTTAATTTTTTTTATCTCTTGCCCTCTCTTTGCCACCCTCCCCTCCTTCCATCTCTAGATCCTTTTCCAATTTTCAAACATTCTATCTCCATTTCCTATTATTCATATTTTAAGATAAAATTTTTAAAGACAATAATTTTGGAAACCAACCATGGGTGTATGGTAACAAATTAGAAAGTATTTTTTCTATGAAAAGCTACTGAACCTTAGATAAAAACAATGGAACTTTATAGTATCTTTCCCTGCAGATGGTACTGTATACCCCCTCTCCAGCTTTATTACAATCATAGTTCTACTAGAATAGGCTCAGCTCTGAAAAACAATCACTTTGCTGCCAGGAGAAGCTGAGTTGATTTCAACTAGAGTGTGGAAAACAAGATGCCTGTGGACGTAGTTGGCAACCAGAAAGGAAAGTCATGTCACAGCCAATCTGAAATTATAATCTGATGGTGACAAGTAACAGATCAGCAGGACACACAGACTAGTAAAAGGATAATCCAGAGAAATAGAAAGTCATGGTAGTCCTCGACTGGAAGATATTGGATGGGTGACTAGACAGCCACACATGCCTGAGTGGACATAAGACCATCTGCATACATAAAAGAAACATCAGGGAGCAGAAAATAAAAGATGGGTTGATTTTGTAAGTTAGCTGAATTTTAATGTTTTCTCCAGTCCAAATGCAGACTCACAAGAAAAGGACAGAATCTTACTGACACCATATTTAGGTGTAATCTTTGACCAATGAATGGCTTCCCACTAAGTTACTCTGACAAAAAGGATTACCATACCCCTCCTCCAGGATACTAGGATTTAAAATAAAACCAATACATATTTTTTAAATATCTGTTTAGAGATATCAGTGGTCAAACACCGTAAGGGAGAATGTTTGCAGAGTTAGTACAGAAAGTCACTAACAAGCAAGCAGTAATAAAAGCAATGCTGGGAAGATTAAAGACGGTGTTTTTACATTATTATTAAAATATCCAATTTTCAACCAAAAAATTATAAAACATACATAGAAATACAGGATGTGACCATATTCAACAAAAACACAAGTCAATAACAAACGTCTCTGAGGAAACACAGATGTTGGGTTTAACATAATTACTTCAAAGGAGCTCTTACCAATATGTTCAAAGAACTAGCAAAAATCACATTTTAAAAATTAAAGTAAAACCATAGTGATCCATCAAAACAGAAAGTAGCAATTATTTAGAATAATGAGATGAAACATTTAGAAATAAAAAATACACCTGAAATCAAAATCTTTCTGGTCCGAGGATACTGAACAGCAGTTATGAGATAGTAAAAAAAAAAAAGAGTAGGCCAACTGAAGAGAAACATAACTGAATAAAAGAAAACATGAAAAAGTTAGCCTCAGAGACCTGAGAGAAACAGTAAATACAAGCATAATGGAATCCCAGGATAACATAGGAAAATAATGGGAAAAATTTAATAATAGCTAAAATATTTCCAAATTGGATAAAAACATTTAGATCTCCAAGGAGCTCCCAAAACTCAAAGTAACATAAACCAAAAAGCAGTCCACACCAGAAACATCACAGTCAAACTGTGGAAAGCCAAAGCCAAAGAGTACATCTTGAAAGCAGAAAGAGAGAAATAACTCATCGCTTACAAGGGCAAACTAACGCAACTGGGAACTAATTTCTCCTCAACAATGATGAACTTCAGAAAGTAGGCAGAAGGACAAAATTCTGGGGAGAAAAGTAAACCAAGAACATACCCAGCAAATCTACCCTTTAAAAATGAAAGTAATATGCTAACATAACCAGACTGGGATGTAAATAACCCAAAGAATCTACCAAAACTCTTGAACGAGTTGATTTGATCAAGACCAAGGATAAACAACTAATGTTCAAAAGTCACCTGCAATCCTATAAACTACCAATTAACATGCAAATTTGAGACTTTTTAAAAATGCTATTTATAACAATTATGAATAATAATGTATTTAAATATAAGTATAGTAGAATATCTATGTAGTTTGTACATGGCAAACTTGAAAACAGTGAAAAAGGAATCAGGAAAATTATAAATAAATGGAAAGTATACTAAGTACATTGAATGACTTAGTAATGTGAAACAGTGTGCTTCCCTTTAATATAGATGTAAAATTTTTCAATAATTAGTAATAAAAATTTTCAAACATGTGAGAAAGTTATGCCACATGACCATGTAACTGCATGAATGAAAATCTGTGTAAGTAAATTACTATATTAATAAAAATAAAGGACAAACGTACATAATCATCTCAATAGATATAGAAAATGATTTGAAAACTCTGTAAACAAACAAAAATTTAAAGGACCCTCCACAAACTGATAAAGAATAGCTAGGAAAGATCTAAAACTAATATACTTCATGATGAAAGACTGAATCCTTTCCCTTCAGAGTGGCACAAAGCAAAGATGTTCACTTTCATCACTTCTATTAAACTTCACAGTGAGCACCTAAAAGTAAATTAGAAGGATCTATGTTGGGAAGGAATAATTAAAACTACACTTGTAGGCCAGGCCTCATGGCACATGACTGTAATCCCAGCACTCTCGAAGGCTGAACCAGGAGGACTGCAAGTTCAAGCCAAGCCTGGACGACTCAGTTACTTGGCAAGATTATGTCTCAAGATAAATAAAGTCACTGGGGATTTATCTCAGTGTGAAGACCCCGGATTCAATCACTGGTACCACAAAAAAATTAAACTATATTTGTAAATAGTATGACACAGTGTGTGGAATATCCTAAGGAATCCACACTTCAAAAAACACTAGAATTAATTAATGAGTTCATCAAATGATGCAAAGTAAATGAAAAAGTGTCAATAAAGTTTCTGTGTATCAGTAGTTAACCACTAACATATAAAATTAATAAAGCAATTCAATTCACAAAAGACTGAAAAAGAAAAAAATAGGATTGCATTTAATAAAAGTGCAAATCTTGCACAGTGAAAAATAGAAAATTTTCCCAGGAGATATGAAAAAAAGGGGTCAATAAATGCAAAAGGAATATACAATCATATTCAATATTGTCAAGGTAGCAATTCTCAAATTAATCCACAGATTCACAGTAATCTCTATCAAAATAAACACAGGTTTCTGTTGTTTTGCAGAAATTGAAAAGCTGTTTATAAAATTACTTTGAAAAAGAATAACAAAGTTGAAGGATTTATACTTTCAATTTAAATCTTACTGTAATTATGCAATAATCAGAATAATGTGAAACTGGAAAAAGAAAAGATATATAAATCAAAGAAACAGAATTGGGAGTCCAGAAGCAAACCCTTACATTTATGGTTAATTGATCTTCAAGGAAAGTGCCAAGGCAATTCCATAGAGGAAAAATAGTCTTTTCAGCAAATGGTGCTGAGATAATTGGATAGCCACATGGAAAAGATGAATTTAGACCTTTACCTCATACTATCCATAAAATTAACTCAAAATGGATAAAGCTGAAATGATAAAGTTTTTAAAAGAATACACAGAAGAAATATCTTTGTGTCCTTGATTCTAGTAAAAAATGATAAAGAGAAAGATCCAAAAAAAATGATAAATTGAATACCACCAGAATTAAGTCTTCTTTGTTTCAAAGACCTATTAAGGAAATTGAAAATAATCCAATGGACTGAAAGAAAATATTTGTAAATATTTATCTATTAAATTTTTTGTGTCTACAATTTATAAAGAATCCTTAAAATTCCAAATGAAAGATAACCAATGAAAAAAGTTTAGAATGCATATAGGTAGCTAACTGTCCAATTTTATTAGCTCCAATACCACCATACTCAAGGATTTATTCCAACTCATTCATTTCTCCTGTCATTCATATCATTTACTTGGCATTTACTATACATCATGTATTGTTGCTATCCTTGTATGTGCATTCCCTGAGTGCTCAAATGGTTTAAGGATTTGAAAAAATAACTAATGATATTTTATAATTATTTGAAGTAGTAGTGCTGGTAGAGAACATCACATGGAATATTTATTATATAGAGATGATTGAGAAATCAGAGGACTGCCATAGACTCTTAATATAGCTTAATATAGATATAATGCAGAAGCTTCTTAAAATCCCAACTATTTTATCCTTCCACATCTACAAACTGGAGGTTTTTAAAGTTTTCTTTGCCAATTCTTAGTATTAACAACTCTTCCTTGTCCATCATTGTGTGCAGTTGGTCTAATACTTTTACACTCAGTTCTAAATTCTATCTTACCATCCTGAAGCTGCTGAGACTGCCTTTTGTAAATTCATGGAACCTTGAGATTAAAAAAGGTCATTATCTCAGAGATAATATGACATCCAAGGAATTCTATTATTGGTGTACCTATGTATGTGGTCTGTAAAATCAATGATTATTTCCCAGCCTGATAATTTTCAAAAAACAATTTTTAATCCCACAGTAAAAGATAATGCCTCCATGAGCTGAGCACAAATACAAAATAAATAACTTACCATTAATTATGGATGACATTACATACCAATTATTTGTGAAGAAGCCTGGGAATATTACAAATATAATCTCATTAGTTTTCTCAAATTTTCTATGAGCTTGAGAAGTAGTCATAATTATGCCTATATTTAACACATTTCTATATTAATAAAAACAATAGACTCCTTTATGTTTTATAAGACACATTAATGTCTATCATTCTACTTTGCGTTTTTGAAACAGATACTGTTGCATCTTTTATTTTTTCAAGTGAGAAAACAGGTTCAGTCACTTCCCAAGATTTTGTCAGTATTTATTTTTATTAGCAACAAAGACTAATTTTTAAATCAGAAGTGACTCTATCCTATGGTATGAAAGATCATCCTAATATAGGACAGAGTAGGGTACCTGGTGTTAGAAGAAATAAGAAGACAGTATAGGACAGAAAGGAGGCCTTTAGGGTTCAAGATTGAGTTCCATGAATCAACTACAATTCACTCAAGTCAAAAACTTGTCTCAAAAAAAAAAAACCTCAGTTTTATTATTACTGCTTTTTTTCCTGGGTCTTTTCAGTAAAACTTGAACTACTTTGTCTAATCCTTGACACAATATACTAGGGTAGAAAACAAGTGAGTAAAATGCCAATGTTGTATGTAGTCATTCATTCTAAAGCCTATATAAAATGGTTTATTGCCTTGGAGCTTCCTAAAATACTGTATTTCCTAGGAAGCTGGAATAAACTGTACATTTGCCATTAAAAAGGCTGAGCTACTTCCTGGTGCTGCCTCCTGGTGGCAGATATGATCAGGTGCGACAAAAGGCCAATGGAGCAAGAATTAGCTAGGGTTGACCTAACCACTAAGTAACAAGTGTGACTGTAAAAGTCAGTCCCCTCTTTACGGTTACTAACTTTTACATTAAGCATTCTAGCATTGCTGTTGCATAATAGCAGTGTTATATTGGAAATTATAATATTTATACTGGAGTATTATTAATTTAAGCAGTGGAGAATTAGGGCTTGAAAAAATGGTAATTTTTTTTTATTTTAAAGAGAAAAAATAAAAATAAAAATAAAAATAAAACAGAGTTTCAAAACAGGTTAGTAGTAAAGTTACAACACTTAATACATTGCCTATTGTTCTCTTTGTAGTAGTTATTCAGAGTACAAGATATAGGCATGATATTGTGTTCAAACAACAGTAGCACAAACCTTTCTTTTCAATGAACTAAGAGAAAATAGTTGTATAGCTATCTTAACTATCTTGTGTATTAATATATTTGTTTGCTTTTTCCCTTGCTTCCTTCATAGTTTGTATTTTCTTTTGAACGGTTTCTTTCCAATTCACAGTATCTATTGTATATTTTGGATCTTATTTATTTGTTGCATCCATTTACATAAAAAAATCTCCAGTTTAGCCTTTATGGCTAAGTAGTACTCCATTATACTAAAAAAAAACATTTTTTTATTCATCTCTCAGTTGATGGGCATTTGGGCTGTTTCCAAGCTTTAGCTACTGCAAATTGTGCTGTTGTGCCCGAAAGAGGAAAATAACTGGATCAAATGAGACCTCTAATCCTAGGTTTTTAAGGAATCTCCACATTGAGTTCCACAGTGACTGTAGCAATTTACAGTCCCACCAACAGTGGAGAAGGGTTCCTTTTTCTCCACAGCCCCACCAGCATTTGTTATTGGTTGATTTCTTGATGATAGCCATTCTTTCTGGGATGAGATGGAATCTCAATGTTGTTTTAATTTGCATCTCTCAAACGACCAATGATGTAGAACATTTTTTTCTGACTTTATTTGCCATTCGTATTTTTTCATCTGAGTATTGTGTATTCATCTCAGATGCCCATTTTTGGGCCTTTGAATTTGGGGGGCTGATTTTTTTTAATTCTTTATGTGTTCCAGATGTAAGTTCTTTGTCTGAGGGACAACTGGCTATAATTTTTGTCCACTCTGTAGGTTGTCTTTTCACTCTGCTAGTGATTTCTTTTGTTGTGCAAAAGCTTAAATAAGATAAGATTCCATTTGTTGATTCTTTGTACTATTTCCCTTGCAGTCTGGGTTTTTTTCATGACATCTTTGCCTATACCTATGTCTTCGAGATTTCTACCTACTTTTTCTTCTAGTAAATTTAGTGTCTCTATTTTAATATTTAGATCTTTGATATGTTTTGATTTTAGTTTAGTGCATGGTGATAGACATGGGTCTAGTTTTAGTCTTTGACATGGAGAGAGCCAGTTTTTCCAGCACCATTTATTAAAGAGGCTGTCTTTCTTTCAGTGAACGTTTGGCCCCTATGTGAAAGATAAGGTGGCTAAGTGAGTTTGGGGTTGTGCCTGCATATTCTATTCTGTTGCACTGATACTAAGGCCTGTTTTGTTTTTGTTTTGCCGATACTGTGCTGATTTTATCACAATAGTTTTGTAGTATAATTTCATGTCTGAGATTGCGATGCCCCCTGACTTGTCCTTGTTGCCCAGAATTGCTTTTGTAGGAAAATACTTATACACATACAAACACACACACACACACACACACACACACACACACACACACACAATCTGATAGCATGATTTCCTTTGGCCAAAAGATGGCCTCCAGGTACACAAATTTCATTAGAACTATTGTCAAAGGAAAATAGGGGGGAAGGCAGTATGTAACTGACTAGATAGTAAATAACCAACTCTGTTACTAAATAACTATGAAGTGGTGCAAAGCTCTAAGTCTGATTTTCAGCTGTATCACTCAATTGAAATACTTTATGAATCATAATTTTCTCATAGGAAAAATAGAGCTGGTCACGTCTGTATACCTGCTTTATCTAATCTAGTGCTTTTGCTCTTTTGAAAATAAAATTTCATAAAGCTAGCTAAAGAACCTCATTAATGATAACAAATGATTTTTGTTTGATTTTTAGGGATTCCTTTAAAGGGAAGGGTAGAGGATCCAATCCAGATCTTTGTGTAGGCTGAGTATGCACTCTACCACTGAGCTATGTTCCAGCCCCAAATGTTTTATTTTTTTCTTAAATTCTGTGTTTGCAAAAATTCTTTAAGTTCTAGATGTCTGATGAAATCTATCACACCTAACAAAAACACTAAAGCTATTCCCTTTTCTACTGCTATCTTCAAATCATTCTCAGGCCCTCCTTTTAGGGAGGAGATGTCCTGTTCCTCTTAAATCAGGAACAGAAGTCTCAGGAGTTCTATACCATAAGGTCAGCATGAGAAACATGGAGTTCTAAAAATACCACTCTAGAGGATTTACCCAGAATTATTGCCACCATACTGTCTGGCCTCCTTACAATTACTTCAGGTGATTGCCAGGCTTTTATCTACGCATTGGACCATTTTAACCTCTACCACATATACAAAATATGGAAACAGTATAGACTTTTTAATGGATGAAAACATTTTATGGGACTTTTATGAAGTACTATGTAAATATATATCATCATTACTATCTCTAATAACTTCATGAAAATATTGACAATCCATTGGAGTTACATTAGAAATTAATTTAATTTGATTTGTACTTTCATTCATTAATTTTATTTATTTATTTATTTTTTGGTGGCACCAGGGATCCAACTCACAACCTCACACCTGCCAAGCATGTGCTTAAGCCTCTGAACCAAACTCCCAACCCTAGTTTTTTGAGACAGGATCGCACTATGTAGTTCAGGCCGGCCTTGCGCTCACGTTGTAGCCCAAGCTGGCCTCAAACTCACAACACTCCTCCTCAGCCTCCGGAGTGCTGGGATTAAAGGTATGTGCCACTATGCCCGGGGGTTCAAAATTTTTGTAAAGCACCTATTGTGTGGTGCGCTTAATTTTCTTATTCATAGGCATTCATATGCATGTTTCCTTGTCCTTACAGATTTGATTAGGTTGTGGGCAAAATATACAGAAATAAAACAAGAAAACCAGTATGTATATTGGTCCAGATAAGCTATCTTAAATTGTGGTAATGAACACTCCCAAAAACTCAATGATTTCACACAAGCAAAGCTTTTATCCCATTTATGCAACGTGCACAAGCAGGTCTTCAAGAAGGTCTGTACATCGTTGTCACACAGGGCCTCAAATGACAGTTTTATTTCAATATGTGCTTCCTACAGGCTTCACACCAGTGGGAAATAATTGTAACAAATCCCATAGTATGCTTAAAATTTCTGCTTTTAAGTGGCTTATATCATTTATGCTTATGTTTCATTTTACAAAGAAAGTCACATGGTCACGTCTAAATCCTAACAGTGAAGAAATGCAGCCCCACAATACACTAAGATTAAAGAAAGTAAAACATATGCAGTGAATAGCTTTGATGATGACCACAATTTGAAGTTTCAAATGAACAGAGTCCACAGATAGAGACTACATGACACTACCTGTGAATTAATTAATGGTCAACTTGAAACACCCAGCTGAACTGAATCAGCACAGTTCCAGATATAGAAGGCCCACATGAGAATTGTTGACAACAGCACAAAAGGAAAACTGGAAGGGAAGGTGATGTGTTGTTGATTCTCCTGGAGAAGCTTGTTACACTACTTTTCCTGATACAAACTCAGCTGTTTTCGTTGGAGGAGCTGGGGTCCTCGCTGTCACTGAGGTTGACTGTAGTTCTCCTCGAGGGAGCGCTGGTCCTTACCTTGAATGTTGCTTCCTAGTTGCAGAGTAGATCCCTCAGCCTGCTGGCACAGATCCTTCATTCTGCTGGTGCAGACTTGCTAGCCTCTGCCACTGACCTTTGGGCCATCCCAATGCAGACTTGCATGAGATGTTGTGGGTTCTAGGCCTCCAGCTGGACTTGCACAGCTAGATTCTTTGAGTCTCTAATGCATGGAGAGATCTCTTGCGCACTTCTGCTTTGAGTTTTTGGGTGAATATTATAAAATAATTCTATAAATTATGTGTCCAGTATTAATTCTATTCCCTTATGAATCCTGACTACAACACTAGTATAAGGAATATCTGAAGATTCTTCTAAGTTGAGACCTGAATTGATGAGAAGAATTCAGCAGAATCATGAGCAGAAAAAGCATAGGTGAAAATAATTCTGATGATGATAGTATCTAGACAATTACAAAGAAAAGGAAAAAAAAACAAGAATGGGAAACAAGGTCAGTGTGATTGTAGGATGGTGGGTAAAGAAGAAAGTACAAAGCAGAGCTAGGATAAAATCCTTTAGGGCTTTGCATGCCACAGTAAGTTTTAGTAAGTTAAGAGAGCTTTAAGCCAGTCGGTGGCATCATCTCATTCACGGTCACCATGTAGAACATAATGATGCAGGTAAAAGGAGGAATCTATGGTGCTATAGAATTATAAGTACTGTAGAAGAAAATCCACCAGCAGTAAAGAAAGACAAGAAAAGTTCCCTGATATATTTTGGAAGTAGAAACAATAGAGGATTCAGATAAAGTAATTCTGGGAGTTAAGAAAAAGCATGACTCAAGAATGACTCCTAGGTTTCTGATCTGAGCCATTGAGTAGGAGGTGGTACCATTTATGAAGCTGATTAAGATGGGAAAAGGACAGGTTTTATTTGATTATTGTTTTGTTTGTTCATTTTTCTGGCTGACTTGTTACTGGGGGTGGCTGAATAAAAGTTTAAGAATTTGATTTTTAAAAGTTAATTTTAAGAAAGCTATAAGAAATTCAAGTGCAGAACAAGCAGGCTGCTACATATTTAAGTCCGGATTCCACAGAAGATGTCCTGGATGACTGCATATAGTCAAAAGTGGTCTGCATATGTAGCATAAAGTCAAGGAAATACACGATAGCTCATGATAGTATGTAATGTAAGAAAAAGAAAAGCATTTAGGGCAGAACCATAGAAAACTCCAAAATTTAGAGGTCAATAGAAGTAAGGCTGGGAGAAGAGACTAAAAAGTGGCCTGGGCCAAAATGATCTTGCCATGGAATCCAAGGGCGTACTGTGTTTTGTTAAGGAAGGGATGACAAACTGTGCCAATGCTCCTGGGAAGTCAATTCAGATAGGATACAAATAATGGCCTTGAATTTTCTTTTAACCATCAGGTACAAGACAATTCTTCTAGCTTTGACCAATATTTATTTTTTCATTTGCCTGCTGTGGACCAAAACCTATTCTAGATACTCAGAACATGAAAACAAATAAGACATGCATGGTTTCTACTTTCATACAGCCTACCTTCTTTAGGGGCATATAAACCATAAACAGTGTAATTTGACAGAGTGCAAGTGATATCAAGAAAAGCAAAAGTCACAGAGTATTGCTAAGTCACGTAATTGTACTCTGGGAATTGACAGGTTATATCGAAATGCTTTTAATATCCAATTATAATCAAAATCTATTTTTTCCTTGTGTTGAATGATAGCAAATATGATTTGGTTCAGAACTTCAAAACAATGTTAGCAGAGACAATAGTTGGAGATCTGTTCATCGACTAGAAGTAAAAGTCAATGCCTGTAATGATTATCAGACAATATAAGAAGGAAAATTTCATTTATTCCAGAGTCAGTCTCCCTCCCCATCTCATATCAGCTGTTTCTAGCCCTGCTTAAGAGGTCATGCATCCCAGAGAATAACCTAGAGATCCCAGGGGAAGAAAATATTGTGATTATGTAAACTGCACTATCTGCTTTGGCTAAGAAATTTGCAAAATACCTCCGGTGACCACTAAGCATAAACATGTTTTCAGGAATCTCAAGTTCTTCAAGTGATTCTCTTTTACCAGGTAAAGCTGGTCTTCCTGGAACCATCTGTATATAGCAAAATGTTGGACATCAGCTATTTTAGGGAGCATTTCTAGGCTAGTATTTGAAAGCAGCTGGGGTTTAAAGTCAAGTATGTTTCAATTATTCCGTTTGTTTTCTTCATAATTGCATAATTTTAAACTCTCTACCATCTGATCTTAAATAATTCTAGTTCTTTAAATTTCTTCATCTATTAAACATAGATATTAGAAATAACCTTTACTGCTTTACCTCCTCACGTCTTTTGCCTTTTTAGTAGATAACTGAAATTCAATCAGTTTTTGTTTACATGACTTATTATTGCTACCTGTAAGGAAAAATACAAGCCATATCACTTCTGCCATGACTTTTAGAAATCTAGTCCTTATGAGCACGAACTGAACACTTGAAGATGTACAGAGCCAATAAAGAGAACGTGAATGGAGTTATCCTAAGACTACCACATTCCAAGTGAATGTCAAACTTATTGATTCTTCTTATATCTCTTCCACATATTTTCCTCCACATAATCTTTCAAGTCATACTGGTAGATAGAGGCAGAGTTACTTATGTGGTGTTAATTTTAAGGGAGACAACTGATTTATATAGTCTATAGATGTGCTAGATCCAATATGCAGTGCTTTAAAAAAATTTCCATTTGGCCTATTGCCTGTCTCCCATGAGGCTTGTTGGCTTCGCCTACATAATAAATTTTCTCAAATTCATGAAAACCAAGTTGCTATTGCTTTTTTCCTAAGTTTTCCTAGTGTTGTGGGTTGAGTCTAGATATCTCCCCAAAGCCTCATGCAATCATAGGTGAGAATTTTTCAGAGGTGGCTGGATCTGTAGTGTGTGACACTGGAATTGACTCATGGTGCAATACTAGGATCAAGGGCACTAGGATTAAGGATACAAGTGCTAAGTAGCCTAGATAAGATATAAGGGATAGAAATAGCTGTGGTCATAGCTTTTTGCTTTGCTATCTTCTGCTTTCAACAAATTTTTTCTCCTCTGCGATGCCACACTGCATTGGAGCCAGTCAATTATGGACTGAAACCTCTACAAACTGTAAGATAAATAAACATTTCCTCCTTTAACTTTGACTGTCAGGTATTTTGCCCCAGCAACAAGAAAAGTGACTAAAACAACTAAAAAGAACTTGAACAATGAACTGAAACCCTAGTAATCCAAAGTTTTCAATTTTATCTAAGACCAAATCTGCATTTTTTCAGGAAAGAAATAGGGAAAAAATGAAATTTGTCTTCTATTTTTCCATCTTCCCATAGTTGGCAGTTCTTAGCTAGTTTCTTTGAAAATATAGTGTCATCCAATTCCAATTGTGAGAAAACCATAGCCTAGTATTATTTTATGTCCCATTCTTACTAGAATCTAAATTGTAAATGGTAAATCTCATCACCTCAGCCACATACAAGAAGAGTGAGAAAAAAACACTACTAAGCAAAAGAGGTTACTTCTACTGTGTTTTCTAACTCACAGTGATCTATTGTGTGAAGTTGAGGCAATGTGAAAGTAGTACCATATCAAATATGACCAAACACTTGTAAGTTCCTTAGAAAACAAAATTTATGAGTTCCCAAATTCCTACTTTATGACTGTTCCTAAGTTAGACACAAATACAATGAACCACATTCCCTTTATTAAAACTTTATCCATATTACTGAATAATTACCTGTTTAAATTAACCAGTATTCTGCAGGAGAGTATTGCAAAAATTAGAAAGAGTTTCATCGATATTTGCAGCTATGTGTAGCCTTGTATATAAATCCTTATAACAAATTTCAAGGCTAGAGGTAGAATACAAATCCTACTGCCCTAAAATCGTTTCTCCCCACTTCCTGAATTCTCACTTTCCCTGTTCTCAGGTGTGAAATTCTACCAAACAAGATTCATTTGGTTTAACAAGCCCATTTTGAAAGGTAAATAACTCTAAGAGAATTAGTTTAACAATTAAGTCCTTTATGGAGAGTGCATCACTTCCTTAGATTACCTCCCTCATAAACCCTCCTGGAGATAATCCCCAGAGAAGATGAGTACTTTAACAGAAGAGAAAGAAAAGAGAAGAGTAATTTTGGAATTTGAGGCGAGGGACTGTAAGTAAAGATATGCTTAAGCAGGACGTTAAAATGGAGAAGGAAGTTTCCAGAAACTAGAAAGGAGAAGCTAAGTAAAACAAAAAGAAAGATAACTATGAATTGTCTTAAAAACAAAACCCAGATACTTCAAATTTGGTCTAGTTTACTGATGTTTTCAGAGTTGTACAGTGTGTTAGTTGGGGATATTCTAAAAAATAATACCATGAATTCAGAGGCTGATAGACAATAGAAATTTATTTCTCACTGTTCTAGACGTCTGAGATCAGGGTGCCAGTGTGCTTGAGGGCACAAGGTAGTAGGCAGCCGATTTATTGAACTCTCGTATGGCAGAAAAGAGCATATGAACTTGCTCAGGTTTCTTTTACAAGAGCACTAACCCTGCTGATGAGTATTAAACCATGCTTATGATCTAATTACTCCTAAAGACCTCGACTCTTGATACCATTATATTGGGGGTTAGGATTTTAAAATAAAAACAATGAAAACACAAACCTTCAGTTCATAACATTCAGGTGACAGTAAAAATAGTACATACCAAATGATAAAAGTCAAAATTAGCCTTAATATCTTCATATATCATAGAAACAAATTATCACAAAATCTATCAAGTATATGATTTTAAAATCTCCAAATTTTGGTAATAACTAAAAGTAATAGCGACTTTTTCTTACGTTTTTAAACAGCCTTACTGATTAAAAAAAAAAACAAATTCAAAAAGCATATGGTTTTATGGAGGTGAGCTGTCAGTGTGGGAGTCAAATGTGGGACACATCTTAATTCACTGTCTCACGCTTACATTTCACAGACCATTATTCTAGTCAGCCCATGCCAGAAATAAGCATATTTAAGGATCAAATGCAAACCATCTTTCCTGGAACATTCTAGAGGTTTGACAAGCCTCTAGAGAAACTGTACACTGAGTATATAGGAGGTGTAAGAAAAATCACTTTTACCTGACTCAAGAGTCAAATAAAGGCATTTTAACTCTATTACTTACTCTGCAGCTCAAATACATTTTGCTAAGAGATTATTTATACTCGTGGACACCAAATAGATGATCTCTAAACTGCCTGTGGCGAGAGTTGCTTTAAGAATCACAAACGTGGTTGAGGGAGCAGCATGGTAACTCTCCACAGCTCAGTGACTCAGTGGGCTGAGAGAAGACCCCCGGGACTTCTGTTTTCATTCCAGCTCTGCCCCCACAGATGTGCCACATAATTCTGGGCAGGCTGTTAACCTGTTTCAGTTGTACTTTCCTCCTTCGTTTTGTGTGTTAATCAGCTGCCCTTGGGAAGAAAAACTAATTTAAATGATTTGTAAACAAAAGGTTTTATCGCATACAGCTAATAATAAATCCCAAGGCTTTAAGCCCTTGATAGCATGAGTGAATCAGTTCTCAGCACTTACCTTACTCTATCAGAAGCAGTCATTTTGATGTTTTTTATAGAACTCTCTTATCTACCATCAAGCCAAAGACTTCCCACTCCTGCTGATTTGTAGAATATGAAGACTTTTTCAGTTGGCACCAGATCCATGTCTCAAGTCCACCAAAGAAGACTTGGATTTCACTAAGGGCTTATGGACAATGAGCATTTAATGGCTTCTGTGTACACTGAACATGGGGCCAAGACAGCCAACACAGCAGCTAACTGGAACCCTATATTCCTACTGAGGAAGATCTAAAATTAGGTCCAAAATACATGCTTCAGGGCTGGGTCTTGAATTTACCCTTCAGTTTCTTTGCAACACCCTGGAAACACACTTGAAAGCCAATACAACCTATATCTAATATGCCCAGAATGGCAGACTCAGTCTTCCAATCTATTGTCTTGGCCTAAACTCTAGCCCATGTCAGTCCTTCATCTGCCTTCAAAGGTCCCCAGTTTTGGGGTAAGCCAATTGCTACTTTTGATATCTATATTTTCAACATCTAACACTCTGAGGACAAAACAAATTGAATAAAAGCAACCTCCCGTAATCGGTATGGCCCTCTCATGTTTTTCCCCTGAAATTCAAAACCTTGATCTCAATCTTTAGTCAAGTTTCCTTATTCCAAAATCCTATTTAAATCAATGCTTAAGAGTTCCTGGTTGTTGTTCTTTGTGTTGCTGTTGCTTTTAACTCAGACTTATAGAAATTCTAAAGAATTTATTGCAAATGCCTTTATTTCTAGAATGAAAACTACATACAATTTATTGAATAATTTACTCAGGCATACTCATGCGATTATTATGGTGCTAGGTATGGAATATACATACAATTCCTCTTTATGAAGAGGCTAATGAAGACCTTTTCCTGAGGGTCAGATTGTCATTGTAGTCCAGCATGGTTTCCTCTCCTTATAATATGTGTTCCTTGCTAACTCTCTTTTATGGGTCACATATGGTATTTCTGTATGCCATTCTTGACTGAAAAAAAATGTTTGTTGTTAGTGTGTCATTGCTCTTTCAATCATAGTACTTATTCATAGTCTCTTTAAGAAAATTCAGAGTTAACTCTAAGTGCTAGTTTTACTAACTTTCTTCCTAAAAAGACTTGGATCCACTCAATATGCTCAGAGGAAAATCTATCACTGTTTACTTAATGCTGTAGTTCATCTCCAACACCCAAAAGACCCATGCAAATGGTATTGGACTTGAGTTCCTCAATCGTTTGACAGAAGGTATGTTTAATTCTAATCCCTTTAACAGAGGAAACTTATCCTGGAATTGGATTATAAGTAAAAAATGTGCTCACTCACTTTGGAGACATAGTCATAATGACTTCATGGTTTTATGGGGGGTTTTTTGGTTTTTTTTTTTTTTTTTTTGGTACCAAGGATTGAACTCACGACCTCGCTTTTGTCAGGCAGGTGCTTGTGCCACTGAGGTAAACCCCCAGCCTGATGACTTCATCTTTGTATGATAATTGTTATTGTCTTCCATATATTACAGTCCAGGAAAGCTCCTGCAATGTCAGAGCTTACATCAATGCAGGAACATCCAGTGTTCATTTATTCATTCATTCATAATGGTTTGCCTTCTATTGCATGCCAGACCTAGGTTGAGAAGATGTACCACTACTTTAATCCATTTTGATGTGACTTAGACATGTCCTTGGATATCCACACAAGGTAACATCACATATGAATTTTCTGTGAACTTCATACTTGGCATTTTGGTTACTGGTAATTCCCAGAAGGTTTAGATTTTGGTTTTCCAGTTCTTGACCAAGTATGTTCCTTCTATGATATAAATCAAGGTATGGACTATTAGAAAATTTCCTAAAACTTTTATAAATAGTCTAGATCATTCAGAGTTTAAATCAGCATGGTTTTAATCAAAACCACATAGGATACTTATCCAAGATTTCTCTAACTATTACCTTCTTTCTGACCCAGGTTTTTATACCATCTTCTCTTCT
Source organism: Dasyprocta punctata (assembly GCA_004363535.1). Lineage (NCBI taxonomy): Eukaryota > Metazoa > Chordata > Mammalia > Rodentia > Dasyproctidae > Dasyprocta > Dasyprocta punctata. Next base: position 102,890 of record RJWM01003168.1, read on the forward strand.
ACCTTTAACCCTCCAATTCCCATTTCCTCTCCAAAGGAAAAAGACTTTTTCTCACATCTATCTCTATGGCTTCAAGTCATAACTACTGAAATCATAGCTAGTTGCCACCACAAGCTAGCATTGCCCGCAGGTCTATGCTATGCTAGCATCCTGGGTGCTTGTCCCTAAAGACTTGATTCATCATTCTTGCTTCAGGTCAAAACTGCTGAAGTTATAATTTCTGTTCAACCCTTGAGCTTAACTTAGCTCAAAACCTAAGTAACTCCCACTTCTTCTCTCTCTTTAGTTTGTGCTAAACTCATTTTAAAAATATCTTAGCTCTTCTATCCTTTCTTCTAACATTTGCCTAAACTAGAAAGTGAAATGGTTTTCATAGTGCCCAGCAAAAGAATACAAAAGGGAAACATTCATAAATATGTCCATAGCCTCATTCACAGAAGAGTACGCCCTAAAGAGTCAGCAAGATTGGTTTGGTGTTGCGGTCTGCTTGTATTGCTTGATAGCCCCAAGCTATAGTGTTTGTAAGATGTCAACTATTTAAGTGATACCATTTATTCTAGTTTTTCCTATGATAAGCAATCTTCTGAATGCAGGTTGCCTGCCCACAGAGCTTTTCCTGTACCATGCTGAGCAGATCAGCTGACACAAGTATATCAGTTCATATGGAAGCAAAATTTCTCAGGATAAATCTATGCATTAGTCTAGCTTATTCATAACTCTCTATTAATTTTGCTTAGACTGCCTTATGTTATATAATATATTACCTCTGAAAAATATAAACTGCCAAATTTCTAGATATAAAAAAATTTTGGTGTTATCTTCAGATTTTTAGAGATTCATATATGTATAGAGACAATAAGCTGGGCTAAATATTCAACTCAGTTGCATTTTTGGTAGTTCCTTAATTTGCAGTGGGGCCCCTGAGTTCTTTCTGTCTCATTCTGAACTTCGTTTTCTACCAAATTATAGATATATTCACATTTATACACACACAAATCATTTTTCTATTAATTTCATTGGCATGTGTTAATTAAATTGTCTTTAAATTACTCTCTTTTAAAGTCTCTGTTATGGCTAGTATTAGCATTTTTAAAGTTAAGTCCTGAATCATTTTCCTTTGCCAATAGTTTGATAATTTTACAAGTCTCAGTTTCTCCACAAAATCTAAGATGTTCCCCAAATTTTAAGCCAAGAACTCTTCTGAGGAGCCCATTAGCATTTTATTAAGGAGAAATCGATGCAATGTTTCCTGCCAGCAAGGATAAAATATTTCTAATTATCTCTTCTTTTTTCTTAAATCTCCTGTCTTTCCAGATTATTGCTTAAAACTATCTTCAAGGCTTCATCACTTAAGTCAGATTGGACTACCTCAGCAGGCATCTTGTATTGAGTTTTGTTTCTTAGCTATGGGTTTTTCTCTGAACCTATCACATTTATTGAATTATTCTCCCATAGAGTCCTTTGCTAACCTCTTGTCCATACATATTCTTGCCTTTTGTTGTTGTTTAGGAATTCAGAATTAGGGATGTGTGTGATTTTATAATTCATGTCTGACTACTCCAGCCATAGCTTCATTTTTGTAATAGTTTCTTTCCTCCCTCCTCCTTGTTATCCCACTGGGCTACTTCATGTAGCAAGAGGCAAGCTTAAAGGTTTTAATTATAAAGTTAGGTGTAGACAGAAACAGCTACTGGTGCTGCAACATGCCTGATGCACTTTCTCTGTGAATACACACAAATACAGAGGGAAGAGGGAGGGGGAGAGAGGGAGACAGAGACAGAGACAGACAGAGGAGGAGGAGGAGGAGGAGGAGGAGGAGGAGGAGGAGGAGGAGAAACAGTATTGGAGAAGTGCCTGAAGATAACCCCATCCACACTCAGTTTTTGGAGACTGTATTTACTGCATCTTGGTAGACTAAAGTTCTCTCAAGTTGTCTCCCAATAGACTTCTAATGCATTCTCCATAAAGCGGCCAAAGTGATCTTTTGTAAAATATAGTTTTGGCCCTGCAGTATAATGCTGATTGAATTCTCCTTGAGTTCCGTTTATACAGAAAGTGAAACTCTGAAACAGGCACACTAGCTTTCCCACATCTGGTCTTTTCATTTCGTTGGCACTTCTGCTCCCAGAGACTGCTTACTCTATATATTCCATCTCTGAAAAGCTACTAGTGTTCTCAAGTAGTCCTCTTCCCTTGCACATGTTGTTTCTACATGTGTTCTTTTTCCTCCTATTTCACTTAGAAAATTTAAATAAAGCATAGGAGTCCTGATAAAACTCTCTATAAATTATTTTGGGAACACAAAATAAGGACTGCAGTTGCTGTAGATACAGGAAAGTCTTAAGCAGAGGAAGTGACACAAAAATATGCCTTGAATACGATTACTTATTTTATCAGGACCCCTATAATCCTACTGTATTCATTTGCTTACATTATGTCTGTCCTTATAAGTCTTTAAGCTTTTTGTAGGCTACACATGCACATTAAAATCATATTTCTCCTGAAATCCATGAGTATCTTTGAACAGAGACATATAGTGCTCCAAAAAATATTTTTATTAACATATGTCTGGAATGCATAATAATCATTCATCTTGGGGAATTGGCACATATACATATGGCATCACTTTTATTCCCCCTCCCACCAGAAAATTACTTTTTAGTATTATTTTGAAAGGCAATTATCATTTTATCAACAGAAATTTTTTGAGCAATGTAGAATTTTCTCCTTCTTTAGAAATCTTTGTTCAACCTCCTCAGGGACAAACAGTATTTATTCATAAGCTAAGTGGCATTAGAATTATGAATATAGTCAAGTGGCAAGGTGTGTGCTATTCACCCAAGCAAACCTTGATGCATTAATAATCCTGTGTACTCATGGAAGAGCAGGATAATGTGTCACAATCGACATACTAACAGACGACACTCACGCACACCTGTGCGGACACACACACACACACACACACACACACACGTTCCAGATTCTAGGTTAAGATTTGTTTATAAGCTGACATCAAAGTACAAAGAGTTAAGGGCATCATATTTATCAAGGCAGAATTTGTAAATTTAAACTGTCACAGCAAGCAAAAAGATACTTGCCTGGAAAACAATCAGTTAAAACTCTTCAACAGTCTGACTCAGGGAACCTAGATATAAAAAGGATCAAAAATAACATGTTCTTCCTTCCACATTGTTAATGACAATGTAAAGTAGTACAACCAATGTGGAAATAAGTATTAAAATTCCTCAATAAACTAAAACTAGAAGTTCCATTTGACTAAGCCGTACCTCTTCTGGGTACCTTCCCAAGAGAGTTAAGATATGTTACAGTGATAATGTGTACCCATATTTATAGCAGTAAAATGCATAATAGCTAAAGCTTGGATGTGGCCTATATGCCCATTGACAGATGAATGGATTTTTAAAATGTGGTATGTATATACAATGGAGTACTATTCAGCCACAAAGAAGGAAAAGTTTGTTTCATTAGAAAATGGATGCACCTTGAAACTGTAATGCATGAAATAAACCAGACATGGAAAGTTAAATATCGCATGGTTTATTTTACATGAGAAACCAAAAGTATTAGTAATTTAATGAGCAAAATAAAAGGTAGATGATAGGAAATGGGGGGTAGACTATGTGAGGATGTGAAAATTATCTGGGAATGACGGGGGGATAGCGGGATGGAAAATAAAAAGAATTAAGGTATAATATGTGTGAGTACCAATTCTCCATGATGAATGTATTCATTATATATCACAAAACATACACTTAAAAAATGAAAGAATAAACATGTTCCTTTCTGGAACTTCTAAAGATCGTAAGTCATGAAAGTTTCCCCAAAATTATTTTTATATTACCACACTATTAGTTAAAGTCAAGTTTGACTATAATTTTTTCATGTGTTCTTATTTTCTTTGAAATTACTGCAATAATAATTGATCATTTGGAGCAAAGAGAGTATTATTTTTATCTTTGCCCCAGAATTAGAAATATATTTGTATATTATATTTGATATACATTTATTGACTATATCATGATTATTTTCTGAACCACAAATGTAAATGAGCAGTGCTGTGTTTCTAAATGTAATGCAGACAGACACTGCAACAAATAGGAGCTAGGTAGGAACACCAAAATTAACAAAATAAGCTGTATTAGAATGTATTTTCTTCTTTTCTATTTTAAATGTCTTAATCAGAATTTACTATAGCTTATTTAGCCTCAATTATATGCTTTTCCTTTAGGGATTTATTAAATTATTTAGGTTATCCTCATATTCCTGGTTTCATTTCCCAAAAGGGAATATTGTCAGAAAATTTTCTTTCTTTCTTTCTTGTTAAAAATTATATAGGATTCAAGGTAATAACTTGAGTTCCAAAAGTATATTCCTATTTTAAATTATGTTGGGAATCTCCAAAATAAGTTAATTGGTTCTATAAAATTAACTACTGTTATTTAACAAAGATCATTTTGATACTCCCTAAATGGAATATATCTAATCATTTAGAATTGGTACCTGGTAAATAATTCCCTAATTCAATGTGATTATCACTATAATGTAAATTATTAGTATAGTTTAAAAGGTTAGTTATATACACAAAGAAATTTCTCTAGGCATTTCAAACAATAAGTTTGATTCAAGGAGTTGGTGCATATGGGACTGATGCAAGGGCTAAGGGCAAAAGTCAGGAGAAGACTGCTGTATTTTAGATTAAAACACTGTAGACATTTAAGGAAATTACCACTAGTGAACTCAGCTAACTATAGCACTCAAGTAGAGATTGAACTTTGCCCACCACTACCATCTAATGAAATGACCTCTTTGCCATCTTCTAAATAACATATAAGAGCCTCTTATGGGCAAAAAACTAACTTAGAACCTTACTAACCAGAGCTTACTAACATTAATAGGCAAAAAACCAGAAACAAATGCATAACCTTTTCTTTAAGCAAGTCTGGGAGAACGTTGCCTGATGTCTTCTAATGTAGACATCAGGTAGTTTTCTTGTATCAGTTACCAACTCTTTGACACCTTTCCCATAGAAAAATAGGGTTTATCTATTCTCCCTCCCCTAAAATATTGGGGTTCTTATACTTATTATGAAAATAGATTGGCAGAGAAGGAGGCATGTGACTTTAGCAGGCCGTGAAGACCACAGAGCTTTACCATAGCACTCTCGGAACACTTCAGATGATTCCACTCAGAATCCAGCCATAAAGCTGGCCTACCTTTGAGTCATCTCAGTCAAGGTAACAGACATGAAAATAATGAAGTTTCTGGGTGACTTCTGTCACCACTAGTACACTCGTCCCAGCTATATGAAGCCAGAGACATGCAGAACAAAGATAAACCATCCTTGCAGTATGTTGTCTGAATTCCTGATCAATAGAATTGGTGAGTATTATAAAATGATTGTTTTACCCCATTCAGTTTGGGGTGGTTTGTAACTAAGTAATAGCTACTGGAATGACTCCTGGAAAAAATGAAAGAGAAAAAATTGGAATAGAAACTTACAAGTTGTGGAATTCATCTTGAATGTGCAAATTTGAAAATAGTCCCAGTTACCTGGCAGGTAAGATTCAGGTACACAGCTATATATTTAGGCTTATATCTATTATAAATCTGAAGCATCTGTCTTCCTCCATTTATTCCTTCCACAATTATATAATCTTAACTCTGGAGCTGAAAACTTCAGAAGGAACAGATTTGAGTCTTTTTACCCTTTCCCATATCATCACCCAAATTACACAGATGTAGTGCAATTCAGCTCATTAACAAGTTACAATATTCGCAGATACTGCACAATTTTACCACATTAATTAACTCTCATCCACACACTCCCAGAGGAAAAGAAGAAACAAAAATTCCAATTACAGAATCCATTTGCCGAGAAAACTGAGTTCCCTGGAAGTGGGACCTATCATATTTTTCTAAACCTTTCCCTTCAGTTCAGTGGTACAGTTACAATCTTTCTTTCTTTTTTTTTTTTTTTTTACAAAATTTCTCTTCTGTTACTGCAACACTTTTTATCCAGATGTTCTCCTTAATTTTTATCTATTTGTTCCTTTTGTTCTATCAAAAGTGACAGTTGTGATAAGCTTTTATGTAATACTGTATGATATCAAGCTCCTTAAGGGCTGTCCCCATTTGTTATTCTGTTTTGCACTCATTACCATCCCTTTCCCTACATGGTTGAGTGTCCAGTGTGGCTAAAACTACAGCTTAGACTTATAGAAAATGATGAACATACTGCAAGGCATGGTTCCGTTTTCAAGGTAATTATGAGGACAACAATGCTAGAATAGCATGAATGTTTTTATTGAAAATACAAGTAAAGACAAAGCCTGGTATAATTCAGAAGCAATTAAAAATCATTTTATAATTTGGACAGCCTCAGCTTTAAAATACAGTAGGGCCTCCGTGGTGTCAGACAACAACCCCTGAAGCATTAGATTGAAGTTCCCTATTTCTTTCTTCTGACTATATTAAGCAATTAATTTATGCCAACTAATATTCTAAGCAGTTTACATTTTTATTCAATTCTCTCATTACTTGGGTTGCAATTACGCAGGATGTTGGACAATGATCTCATAGATCAAACCAGCACAACAAGTTTAAGGGATTTTTCAAGTTAAAGAAGGAGAGTAGATACAAAGGCAAAGAGTTGTGGAACAGCAGCACCTCAGGGATTGGTGACAAGTCCATTAAAAGCAGAATCTTAGTCAATTTTTTCATATACTGACTGCTAATTATGAACAGAAACTGTGTTAAAATTAGAAATAAATGGTTAACACATAAAATCCCTCTATAAAGAGCATAGATACCTCAAAATAGGTATAAGGTCACCCATAGACACCAAAATGGAAAAGATGAGTCTCAGAGGGTGATAAATAAATAGAACCATCATATAATATATATCCATTTACCCAACCAATTGCATAATAGTTAATATAGAGCTGCTTTCCCTAAAGTAAACTAGTCAATCTAAAGCCAAAGCAGATACTAATACAAACAACATGAATATCAAAACATATTTAACAATATAAAAGATATCAGTGAGAACATGCTATATGATTTCATTATAAGAAGTTCAAAAACAGGCAAAAATAATCTACATTGAAAGAAATTCTAACAGTTTCTTCCTCAGACTATTGACTGAAAAAAAGTACAAAGGACTTTTCTCAGGTGACAAAATACTTTGTATTTTTTCTGAGTGTTGGACACACAAAAGTATACATTGATCAAAACATTAAATTATGCACTTAAAGTCTTCCCAGTCTTTTATTGTTTCTTGTGGTTAGCTTCTCAGTCCCTCAATCCTGGGCAAATTCCTTGAGAAAAAGGACAGCAAAAAATATGTGGTTCGTTACAATTCATTTTCCTCTATCTAATAACTGGGCCCCTCAAGTTCTAGAGCACACAATAGTTCAGTAATGTCCTTGAATAATTTGTTTCATTCTATAATAATTATTTCATTTTAATGTTTCTATTTTGTCTCATCAAGACACAAGCTAGCCCATCCCATCCAGAAGTGGAGGTCTAAAATAGATTGTTGTAATATTTTTCCAACTGAGGAGCCATATGGAAAAAAAGATAAATTTGAATCTGTTCTTCACACTATACACCTGTGTGAATATCAAGTGGCTCAGAATAAGAAACCTCATAAGCAGTAGGAAAAAATATGGATGAATTCCCCTATATACCAGGGGAAGATAAAATTTTTCTTTGACTTAAAATCTAGAAACCCTACAGCAACAACTTGATAAATCTGATTACATAAAAATTAAATTAAAACATTTTGCAATATAAAATACTACATCCAAATTAAAAAATAAATGATAAATTAAAAAATATTTCCAACTTCTATCACAGGTTTGATATACCTATGAAAGAATATCTAATGAATAAGAAAACAACCAACTGTTGTACAAAATTGGCAGCAGATACAAAAAAAGAGTACAGGAAATCATTAAGACATGAAATATACATATGCACATAGGCATGTAAGTATAAAGCTCACTTATACATAATTAGAGAAATGAATATATTAAACTGTATTATGTAGACTTACTCTTAGTAGTTCCATTTTAAAGCATGCTATAGGACAAACTGTGTTACTGTGTTTGATGTCAAGACAACAAAGATTTTCAGTCTGAAAGGGAAAAAACAAGTCTAAGAAGCTAAATAAAATCCCACATCTTAGATATTAAATTAGAAATGCTAATGTAAAATTATTTAATCTATCTCATTGTAAAAGTACACATTGTCTGTCTGCTGAGATGTCCTAGAAACAGTGGCAACTCAGGAGTTGTGAGCATCTCTGACATCTTGGTGGTAGTCTTTGATTCTAATACCTGAATAAAAGAAGGGAGAGTTCTTTGGGAAAAGTCATACTATTTTGACCTACAGAGTGTTAATTTTTCTATGTAAGAAGAATTATATTTAACACAAGAGGAATATTAAAAACTTACTACATTCAAGGTCTAACACAATTCTTTTTTCAAACATTGTAACAATTAGGAAAAAAAGTTGAAATAGTCAATAATCATTCAGCATTACTATGAGGATACCAAAAAGTATGTCTCCTGATATGAATCTGAAACACACGATGACATCTATAAAGTTTAGAAAAAAATTTAATATGACTACAATGAAGTTTCTATATTTAACTGCATATTTCAATACCATAGAGCATAAGGGAACCATTAAGATTATGCCTTAAGAAACAAATTCAGAATATGGAAGATTCTATAGGACATTCCAGCCAACTTCAACAAGCCAGTGGCATGTGAGGTTTTAAAAAATGATGAGAAGATTGTTTTAGGCTAATATTTTAGAAGACACAGGAAGATCTTGAAGTAGTAAATACCAGTTTTAATTTCTCACCAAGAATAAGTAGGCAGTTACCCAGGAAGGAAAATTGCCTTGAGGTATAGGAAGCTCAAGGGTCTAATTAAGAACCTCTACAACAATACATAGGACAAACTACACAGAAAAGACTACTAGGGAGATGAGCATACCTGAGATGCCTGAAGATAGCTAGGAACAAAGATGAAAGACAGGGCCTATCAGAATTAGCCGCATGGCAGGTGCCACTGTCGTCCTCAGAGTTCTGCTCTGCAGAGGACCTTGACAGATTTTGCTGCTGAGGACCTCACCTGCCCCCTTGGCAGCTACAAACCACTCCACACACACAGCTTTCACAGTGAATGTGCCCTTAACGCTCATCAGCATGGACACCAGTGACCTGCTCCACAGAGAATATCTGCAGCTTTCACCACTGGCGTAATTCAAAATCATCTCAAGAGAGGTGTGTGTGTGTGTGTGTGTGTGTGTGTGTGTGTGTGCATGTGAGAGAGAGAAAGAGAGAGAAAGACAGACAGACAGACAGAGACTGAGAGAGAGAGAGTAGCTGCAGTGTGGTCAGTCAAGAAGGAGCCACAGTCATGCCTCCTCGAGACAAAGACATCACTACCTTTAACTCCATACACACTGCAGCTCCCAGAGCCACAGTCTCTACAAATCTATCCAGGGTCAAAATCTCAGCTCCACTGCTTGTCCACCAGCACATGCATCTCAGACATTAGAATCACCACCAGAACATTATCCCATGGTCCAAACCACAGAGCCTTAATAAACACAAATGTGCCTCCATTCCACAGAATTTCCGTATGCACTTGCACCGAGAACACTACTACTGCAGTGGACATAACCATACTCTTGAAGTCAGAGTAAAACTGTCTTTCCTCACGTCTGAATCCCACACCTTAGTTACTCAGCATTTCCACAAGCACCCTTGCCTCATAAGCTATCACCAATCCATATAGTTTTGGACATAGTCAGTTTTCCACTGCCATTATAAAATACCAGAGGTAAACAATGTAAAAGAGGAAATACCTATTTAGGCTCATGGTTTCAGAGTTGTTAGTCCACAGGTGCATGACCTTGGTGTTTTGGGGCCTGTGGCAAGTCAGGAAATCACGGTGAAAGTGTACATCTGAGGATGCTACTCACAGCACAGCATCCAGAAACTAGAGATGTGTGAAAGGAAGAGTGTCCCAGTAGTCTTTTACAGATGTGTCTGTAATGACATGACTTCTTTCCACTGGACTCCACTTCTCTAATTGTTCCACATCCTTTAATAGTGCTATCAGCATAGGATCAAGTCTTCAACATGACATTTAAGATCCAAACTATGCCAATCTTCCAGAGGTGATTACTCCAGTAAATGCATATATACTAAAGCAACACAATAAGAAACATTAAAAAACATAAGGAATATTTGCCACACGTGGTGGTGCACATCTGTAATTCAAGTATAGTACTCTAGAAAGTTGAAGCAGGAAGCTGCCAAGTTGGGGCCAGACTAGGCAACTTAGTGACTAAGTGAGACTCTTTCCCAAAATAGAAAATAAGCCAGGGCAAAACACCTGAGTTCAATCCCTACTACCATGTTCAATAATCAAGGCACTCAGAAGTTTCTGCTACCATGTCCAAGGTGTCTGCTGTTGACAACAGACATTGGCATGATCCATGTGATGCTGGTTTACAAGTACGTGGAATGTAAGAGTTATGGGGTCAAGGAGGCTTCCACACAGATTACGAGAGACCTTGAAGGGCAGGCAAGAAACCATTGAGAGGGCAATGCAGAAATCAGTGGGAATGAAGCAAAGATGTGTAGAGACTGTAGGAATTTGGAGATGCTAGGAAGAAGGAATGTATGCTGAGGGAAGCTGTAGGCTATGAATGGAGCTACCCCAAGAGAAAGGTCATGTGGGTTGCAACCAGAAAGGTTATAAGGATGGGGACACCCATATTCTTTGAAACTCACATTTTACTACCATGTGCCCCAGAAGCCAGATATGGTGATACAAGACTTAATGTTTGCCCTGCTGGGTTTCAATCTTGCTTTAATCTGTTTCTGTTCTTTTCCCCTTTCTCCTTTTTGAACTGGGAATGTTTACTGTATGCCATTTACCTTGGAATTATGTGGCTTGTTTCTAACTTTTTGCAGAGGTTCATAGCAAAAAGCTAAGAGTTTGCCTTGAGTCTCAGAAGAGACTTGGATTTGGACTTTCTAAAAATTGCTAGAACTTATTGAGACTTTGAGGAAGAGATCATTATATTTCTAGTTGTGTGCAGGAAAATTGTATTTTTTAAGTCAAATTATGTATTTTCTATGGTCTTTATTTGGAGATGGACTTTGCTATTTTCTTTAGTTATGAATAGTTTAAGGCATTGATTGCGTACCTTTTAGAGCTTTCAATGACATCAACAGTCTGCTGCAGCACACATGCCATAAGTTCACCATCACTGGTTTAAAATGTGTTTGGTGTGAAGTTCATAAGGGGTGAATTGTGACCATTAGTCCTAATATATCAACTTCATAAGATTAAGAAATGCCTAGCAGATTAGTAAAGCACTCCTGTGTATGTCTGGGTGGATCAGGAAAGTGTGACCTTGGTCCCTTGTCTCTTACTCTGGTGCTGCTCCTATGATCTGTTTTTGGAACACCATGAACTAAGCAGCTTTACTCTGCCACACCCTTCTTCCATGGGGTTTCTTCTCTGGAGCCTGCCAACCATGTAATGAATCTCCTGAGAGCATGACCTAAATTCAGCCCAAAGACTGGGAACGTCAGGCACTGTGTCCCAATGATCAAACACTTAAGTAAAATATCTTGCATGAAGAAAACAAGAAGAGCTCATGTAAATGCCCTAACATCATACCTTAAGGAACTAGGAAAAAACTCCAACGTTGGTTAAGAAACTAAATAACAAAGGACAGAGAAAAAAGAATTGAAATAGTGGCTAAAATAAAAATAGAAAAGAGCCATGAAAATAAAAATATCCTATCTTTTTTAAAAGATAAACAAAATTGACAAACCTTTGCCTAGAGTAAGAAAATATAAACAAAATGAGAAATGAAAAGGGAAACACTAAAATTGTTACCACAGAAATATAATATATCATAAGAAACAACTATGAACAATTATATGACAACAATTTCAATAACCTAAGGGAAATAGATAAATTCTTAGAAGCACAAAACCTGCCAAGTTTCAATCATGAAGAAATGAAAAACCAGAACAGACCAATATGTAAGAAAATATTTTCCATTAAATGCAAACCCAGGGCCAGATAGTTTTACTTATAAATTTTAACAAACTTTTAAAGAAGAACTAACTCCAATTGTTCTCTTTAAAAAAATCAGAGAAGAAGCATCCAAGTTCATGTTATGAGACCAATATGACAATGCTATCAAAACTGGATAGATAAGACAGTATAATAAAATAAAATTGTATGTAAATTTCCCTAATGATAAGAATCAAGATATGAGCAAGTCAAACTCAATAGCACATTAAAAGGATCTATGGGATTCATCCATGTGATGTAAAGATTGTTCAACATATGCAAATCAAAAAATATGATAAATCACATCAACAGATGTAGACTAGATATCATATGATTATCTCAACAGAGCCAGAAAAATTATTTAACAAAATCAATATTTTATGTTCAAAGCTCTCAAATATTAGGTACAGAAGGCTACATAACACAACCCACAGCTAACATCATATTCAGTGGTAAAAACTTTAAGCTTTTCCTCTAAGATCACAAAAAATAATGATGCCCACTATTGCTACATCAAATTCAACATAGTACTTAAAGTTCCAGCAAGAGAAATTAGATAGAATAAGGAAATAAAAGTCTTTCAAATAGTATGCAATAAAGTAAAATTGTCATATTTTCAGAGGATATGATCTCCATTAAAAAGACTGTTAGATCTAATAAATCCAAAAATTTGCAGGATACAAAAATCAGAAAAAAATTACTGTACACCAATGACAAAGAGGTTAAGAAGTCAGTTGTTTTATATCATTTAAAAGTAAATGCTAGAAATAAATTTAACTTTAAAAGTAAGAAATCTATACACTAAAACTTTAAGATACTGATGAAAAAATGGAAAATGACAAAAAATTGGAAGACACTTTGTATTCATGGGTAAAAATAACCTATATGATTAAAATGTTTATGCTACTCAATGTGTTCTGTAGATTCAACGAAACCTCATTCAAAATTCCCATGGCATTTTTCACAGGAATAAACAATGGTAAAATTCACATGGAATCACAAAATGCCTGAAATAACTAAGCAATTTCGAGCAAAAGGAATAAAACAGGAGACATCATATTTCCTAATTTCAAATTATATTACAAATTAACAGTAATAAAAACAGTGTAGTAGTAGCAGGAAAACAAATTTATGGACCAATGGAACAGAATAGAAAACCCAGAAATAAATTCATTCATATTGTCAATTTAATTTTGCCAAAGCCAGTCAGGAATAGACATGTGAAAAGGATAGTCTCTTCAATAGATAGTATGACAGATATCCACATGTAAAACAGTGAAATTCAATCCTTATACTATGCACAAAAATGAACTCAAAATGTATTAAAAATTTGAATCAAAAATCCCTCGCCATTAAACTAAAACAAAAGCTCCATGCAATGGATTTTTTTCAACATGACACCAATAGCACAGTCAATGCAAGCATAAATAACAAAATGATTGTATACCACACTAAAAAGTTTTTGAACCACTATGAAAATGATCAATAAAATAAAAAGCAAGCCCACAGAATAAGAGACTAGCAAACCACACATTCACTAAGGGAGTAACTCATACAGCTCACAACCAACAGCAAGAAAACCACGTAACCCAATTAAAAATAGATGAAGAACTGGAATAGATATTTCTTCAATTAAAACATATAAATGATCAATAAGTATATGACTAGTCATCAAAAAATACGAGACCAAAGTCACAAAATACCCTTTAAAAAGAAGAAAATCTGCCATTTTTTACAGCATAGACAAACAAGTACACTGTACTAACTGAAAAAATCCCAAAACAGAAAGACAAATACTGCATAATCTCATACATATGAAGAATCTAAAAAAAAA
>RJWM01003169.1:0-38174 GCA_004363535.1 Dasyprocta punctata
CTGTATTCAAATTTCAGGTGCTCCATTAGTGTCAGTGCAATGGGAAGCGGGGCTGATGGAGTTCTTAACTAAAGGAGGGCAAGAGATCCATCCAGGGGATGTGACAGATGAGTGCTTAGCAAATGCTTTGCCAGCCAGGATTATTTTAGCACATGACACTGCATTGTCTGACTAATTATGGGATAGCTCAGAGTAGAGGTTTGTGCTGATCATGAGGAACCAGAGTCAGTGGAAAGCTAATTGTAGGATCAGAATTGAACATTTGGAGGTGGTAGCTTGGTCCTGATTTATTAGCATAGACAAGACCACAGTAAGAAAGGATCAATCATACTATTTAGCACATAAATTACATCGCTGATTTGGCAAAGAAAAGAAAGAACATGGTTGTTGTGTATGTTATAAATGGACAAACCTCTCATTTAGTCTTTTGAATCACAAATCAACCCAGTTACTTCAAATTTGTATTAAAGAAATAGATACTATGGTATGAAAGAATTATGTCCTTTGAAAAGTGCATATTTTGCATGATAAAGAAGTATCAAAAGCCTAGAGAAATAAGTGCATTCTGAAAAATAATTCAGAAAAATTTGTTTATTTCATTACCATACATGCAATTTAAATTAGACTACGTTCTTTAAATACATAATTATTTTAGTGTTATGGCAATGTTGTTATACTTGGATTATAGATGGAAAAACACTTTCTTAGAAATAAGCATCATACGTTTTTCTCTTTAAACTGCTATTAAATATAGTATTAAACAAAAGTGTGGCACATCAGAGAGAGTTTATCAACTATGATTATGACATATGTGTTCATATCCTTAATAAAATAGGTGCAGGAAAAGAGAAAGCAAACAGAGAAGGGTGTCTATACTTCCAGACTCTGTTTAGAAACTGATAGAACTAAGAGCATTTTTAATGAAAAAGAAGGATGAGGAAAATGGCCTTCTATGGAATGAAGGTAGTATTTTTAATTATTTAAAAGATATAACAAAGCATCATCATTAAAAGAATTTAGCAGTTGCTCAAGAGACTACAATAAGCATAACTAGAAGAAAATGTATATGCTATGAGCATTTTCAAATGATTTGAATCCTAAAGTAAGAGGCTGCCTCTTTGGATAGTCACGAATTGTTTCACAAAAATAAAAAAAGAAAAGAAAAACAACAGATATTTTCATTAATCACTTTAAGTATATTAAGTTTGCAGTCAGATCTTTTATGTGATATTCAGTAATCCCAGCATTTTTCACTCTCTAGTGAGTGACAGGTAGACCCATATGATCCGTACGCTGGCACAGAGCGTGAAGAGCTCTGTGTCTTCCTACCCACTGAAACTTTATTTTAATCCTCTTCAAATATTACTTCACTAAGTGTTTTCCATTTTATTGACTGAATGGCAATTTATTATTTTTTATGACGGTTCTATACCTAAAAGCTTTAGAAAGACTAAAGAACACTTTTGGTTACTCTATGGCACAACAAAATAAATATAGCATAATTAACATTGGTTCATTATGTAATTTCAAATCATTAGAAAATAGTAATTTGAATGTACTCACTATAAAGAAGTAATACAATTTTGAGGATATGGATATATTAATTACAGTGAATTAATCACTACTCAATGTATGGATGAATTAAAACATCACATTTTAATAACAATTTGTGTCAATAAAAAATAAAATTAAATTTCTAAAACTATAATCCACAGGACAACTTCCAAATATCACACTCTAGAAGCCTATTATTTCATTATTGCAGTCCAGATTGAAAATACTTTGGGCACAACCAAAAGGAATAAATAAAATCCACAGAACATTGACTCTCAGAATTTTATTGGTAGCTCAAGAATGAATCATGAGGCAGGGTGTGTAGGTGCATGGTAGACTGCTGGTGTGGCATGCTGAAGACTCTCTTCCCGTTCCCAGTACTGAAAAACAAAGTATATCTGGAACTGGTCAACTTCTATCAAATATTTGCTTTCTAAAAACACCAAATATTTGCTGTCCATTATCTAGCCTTTCTACTTATGAGCATTTCTTCCCAGTCGATTACAATACAAAATCAGAATAATATTGGTAATTTGATCTCTAAATCTGTGAGCTACTGTTAGGAATTACGATTGCCCCACTGATGCGTATTAGTTCCATACTGATAACACCTGTTCAAAACCTTTCTACTTTAGCAATTTTAGAAAACTTTTATTAATGTTCAAGTAAATATTGTTACATGTAATGATAAAAGCTCCTGTAAGATGTGTAAGGAATGCTCCTTACCACATATGTTTATAAATATTTGTAAATCTGGACTATAATCGTACAAAGTGGATTTGAAGTTGAATTAGTCAAAAGTTATGACCATGTTAGCTCTTAAAGTTTTCTTTACTCCAAATATATTAGCAATGTCATTATCTAGTGTTAAGGACTAAATCGTGTTTTCCCAAATTCATTTGTTGAAGTTTCACTCCCATTGTGACTGTTTTGGGGATCTGGGTATTCAGGGGATCATTAAGTTTCAATCAACTGCTAAGCATGGGACCTTAACCTGAAATAACTGATGTCCCTACAGAAAGAGAGACCAAGAATGTTTATGTTCAGCCAAGGGTTTGTGTGCATATATGGCAAGAAGACATCTGAGGACCAAAGAGAAAAGTCTCCAGAGAAACTAAACCTGCTAACTCATTGATTTTGGACTCAGTATCCAGAACTGTGAGAGGCAAATTTCTGTCGCTAATCCTACCCAGTCTGTGATATTTTGTTAGGCTCAACTCCAAAAGCTAATAACGCAAGGTCATTGACTCTTCCATTGTTAAAAATTACAGTCTGAAATTTTTCAGCTTGATTGAGAACCTGGTAAATGAATGAGGCAGAGGAAAATTTCTAAGTATCTGTTGCTAGTGTCAGAGAACTGGCCCTAATGCATGTGCATTGATCTCACTTTAAGTCAAGGACATGAGAAAGTCAAGGCCATGTGAACCAGTTTGAATTCACAGAACTGCTACATCAAATATATTTGCTAAAAATCCCAGTTATCTTAGGAAAATATTTATTTTAATGAGTACAACTCACAGTTGACTCCACTAGTAGCACTTAACTAACCAACTAACAGGAAATTTACCATAAATTTTTAGAACTGATTTAAGTTTTCTTAAATCTGAAGAAAATTGAAGCATATCTATGATGAGTCACAATATATTTTTATCTATATTGCATATATGCATATATATTGTTGTTGTCCATTTATATGAAACAGTAAACTGAAATTTGTTGAAACATACTTTCATATTACATATAAGGTATATTTATCTCTAATAATTAAATTTATTTTATGATTGGCTTAAAAATATTGTCCAAATAAGTTGCAGAACCATTGTTAATTAAACACTGTAACAATTGTTCAATCACTGTCTATAAATGAAAATAAAATTATTATCCAGGCTCACAATATTTTATTTTTCCTTGTACAAAAGTGTCCTTTATTTATGGGTTGTGAAATGTGCTCAAGATTATTTCGTTAAGATATTTAACAAAAATGTCTTTTAATTTTGCATGCCATTTACAGTCTCTATATGTCAATGCGATTGTAAAAGCAATCGTTGGTCATAAACTCATGTCAAATAGTGAAGGAGGATGTGTTCATTATTGGGTGTGTGACTGGTTAACAAAAATATTCTGTAAAGAACATTTTAAATTCTATTTACAGTTATTAATAATAAACAATACCTAAAATATTTGTTCTTGTCTTTCAGAAATACATTTTTCCATGATATTATGCAACATTATAGTAATGAAGTTACATCTCTCATCACAAAAAGCATTTCCAATGTGAGCCTATACGCATTCTAAGATGTAGGTAGAAGTTTACCAAGTCCCCAGGTGTACAGCTACTATCAGTAGGTCTTTAAACATCTACACATCTCTAAAGCAAAGGCAATGCCAGTATTCCACTGGGCTGGGAATTAGTCTGATAATCAGGTGACTCATACCAGATGGCAGGATACATTGTAGACATTTTGCCAATTATATTTCTAGGCAGATGTACCCTAGGGCCTCTCTAGGATCTTCGTATGAGAGATTAGTATCCTCTAGCGTGTCAAAAACACATTTTGAT
Source organism: Dasyprocta punctata (assembly GCA_004363535.1). Taxonomy (NCBI): domain Eukaryota; kingdom Metazoa; phylum Chordata; class Mammalia; order Rodentia; family Dasyproctidae; genus Dasyprocta; species Dasyprocta punctata. The sequence goes on from RJWM01003169.1 coordinate 4,115, forward strand.
GAAAAAAAGTAGCTATAGGGTAGGTGAATTATCCTAAATGAAACTTTTGGTTATATATTTCTGATGAATTTTAGAAGCTCTAGATTTCCCAAAGTCCTTGGAGAGTGCCTTTCACTGAACCATGTTTTTAACGCCAGCTGAAACAAAACGCTAAATCCCAACCTGAAACTCCCTGCACTGCAACTCCCTTCTGAATTTTATATTTTATGTAGTGCCTGAATCAGTTCTTCCTCACGTAAATATTTCTTTGACTTTTTCACAAAATTTTCTTATTCTACGACTAGTGAGATTTTTGAGGCTGTGTTTTACCTGGAAAAGGCATCATAAAATAATATAGAAAACAAAGAAAATAAAGATCCCTCTGGTCACAGTTTATTACCTAAAGTATACCCTGAAACCACTCAAAGTGCAATAACTTTGGAAATGTAAAACAGTAAATCATTTTAATAATCAGAGAAATTTAATCTTTTTTTTTATTTGCTGTCTTTAGTTTTGTTTTTGTTTGGTACTCAAGATCAGACTCAAGGTCATGTGCATGTTAAATAAGCACTTTATGGCTGAGATAAAAATAAAGCCTCTAGTCATAGCTTCCTTAGTATTCTTTACCAGACTGTGTTCTGGGGTCATTTTCCAAACAAATGAAATATTTTCATATTAACTGAAAAACTCTTTTGTCTCAAGAACTGAATTAACTTTCTAGTATATATTCTATTATGAATTTTACTTGTATATACCCTATTATGAATTTAATTCATCATATAAAACACAAGGGAAAAAAAGGTTAATGGTTTACAAACCAAGGAAGACTTAAATTGAATTGGTGAGGAAAGTAGATTTCTAAAAATAAAAAAAACTTCAATACATAAAAATAATCTAAAAATGTACAATTATCAACATAGATGTACAAGCTACTTAGACACAACTTGATCTGCTGTTAATATTTATGTGGTTCCCATGCTGAAAATCATTTTTAACATATTTATGTGTTAATAAATGAAGATATATATGTATAAAAGACAATTTTATCCTTAAAAAGAAATTTCATCTTCCAGAATTGATATCTTCTTGAATAATCAAAAACTTATGCTGAAAATGTAGACTTTTACCTAGGAAATAATTAGCTTACATATATTCTAAGATGTAATTTGGTATCAGCTACCAAAGATGAGATACAATAGAAATATACTTAAAAGATATTTCTGGATATACTGGTGATGTTAGCCTTACAGCTACTTTTCTATGAACCACAGATATGGAGAGGGGAGAATGTCAAATGCATATGGAGGCAAATACTAAAATGTTACAGGGATGTATCTGAAAGCCACAGAACACAAGAATTGTTTGCAAATACTATTAGCTAGAAGAGAGGCATGGAACAGATTATTCTCCAGAGTCTCTAGAAGAAACCAACCTTCACCAAAATCTTCATTTTAGATTTCTTATCTCCAGAAGTGTAAGAGAAAAAAAAAAAAACTTCTATTTTAAGCCACCCAGTTTTTGCATATTTGTATATGTCAATTTTAGGAACTCAGTACCAACCTAGACCTGTTTTTATTTACTTTTTCAATTAAAAATTTAACAAAAGAAAGTGAATGTCTGAAATATAGGATTCCATCTAACATTATCCTTGATCAGAGGCTGATGTTTCCATGGTAACTAAATTTTAAAAACTCCAGCTTCTTGCCATACATGTATAACTTCTGTGTAATGTAGGCACATGGAAAAATGCTTAAATAAGATGCATTCTGGAGTCCTATTAGACTCTAAAAGATTTGATCCTGAGGAGAATTTCATTGACTTATCAATTGAATTTCAGTATCTTTAGAGGTTTTTACATATCTAATATCAATGTGAGTTATCTGGATAAATGATAAAATAAGGTGCCATTTTTGTTACTTCCATGTTTGTTACATTAAACTAAAAAATAAGTATTTTTTAAAGGTGAATACCAAGAATAAACCAATACCATGGGAAAAGAAAGAGAAAATGCTCTCTGCCTGTCCCCATCCACAGCCTATCTCAGATGGTACTGATGAGTGAGGAGAAGTCTTCTTGATACTCTCTGGTCTTCTATGCAGGAAGAGGAGTACATCTAAGTTACAGAGAGAGAAAAAAAAAGTGTTCTTAATAGTATGGGTAGTGTAGGTCTGTGGAGTGGGTAGTGTAGCTGTGCATCTGATTACAATATTAGAACTATCCTAGTGAAGCCGGGTGTGGTGGCGCACGCCTTTAATCCCAGCACTTGGGAGGCTGAGGTAGGCGGAGTGTTGTCAGTTCGAAGCTGGCTTGGGCTACAACGCGAGCGCAAGGTCAGCCTGAGCTATATAGTGCAACCCTGCCTCAAAAAACTAGGGCCGGGAGTTTGGCTCAGTGCCTTAAGCGCCTGCCCTGGCAGGCGCGAGGTTGCGAGTTCAACCCCCGGTGCCGCAAACATTCCCTAATATTGCTTATCTTCATTCTCTATTCTAATGCGGCACCTAGTTGAAAAACAGTATTATTAAAAGTTGATAAAATGAAAAGAAAGAACAGTGATATAACTGTTGATTGGTTGAATTAACTACAAAATTAGTGCTTGAATATATAACTTAATTTTGTTTAATAATATCCATTACTGAAATTTGGCATTAAGTTTCTGTTACACTTGCCATGCACCACAAATATTTATCTATTATTCTGAAAAACCTTGCACGATAGGTAACACATTAGTTTTGAATATATAACACAATATAGCTCATAAGCTATTGCTTCTTGGAAGTTTGGCTAAGATTGAATGTATAGCTTTTAAGTGTAAGATTCTGTACTTGGCTCAAAATGTAGGTTTTTTTTTTTTTACTCTGTTATAATGGTTCTATTAAAAGTGATATAATTAATAACTAGCAAAGTTTGAATTTGATTTTTTTTTATTTTGGCCAAAATGACCATTTTACCGTATTGACCACTTTGTCAGCTAAACACATTGACAACAAAAATACTTTCTTACAGCAAATAAGGCTGGATCTTAGCTTTGAATAAAGCAGAGAATCTCATTTGCAGGGGTACTTACATAATAATGACATAAGCCCTGTCCTCTAATTTTCTTTGTTAATGATATGGCATGTCAGTATGAATTATTTTTAAAACCCATGGTTGCATGCAGCTAGTTTAATGACAGACATCAGTCTGAAACCTCATGGAAGCTGTAATTGCATCTTAACTTTCTGCTTTTGTAACTAAAATAAATTTTGCATTCATTCCAAAAATGTGTCAAATTTGACATAAGACCCCTACTATTCTTCACAAAGAATTTATGAATTGGAAAATACTGTGACCTCATTATAAAGCATAAAAATATCTGTAATAAATACATATGTATGGCTATAGTCCAAATTTCTAAAAATGATTTCCATAGTATCCTTTTAATTACCTCTGTGTGCATTCAATATGGTAAGAGAAAAGGAATGGCAAGTAAACAATTTTATGTCACTGAATTATACAAATTAAATAAAAGAAGTACTAACAAGACTTTTATCTGGTGCTATCCCAGCAGAAGGCAACTTTGTATACTTTCAAATATCTACAGTCTTGTACAATGTTAAATCTTAGAATAATAGTCTTGAATTATTACAAGCTTCCAAATTCTTTAGTTTTTAAAATTTGATAACAGGAGTAAAATATAAAGACATTTTGTAATGGGGACTTACAGCATTTTTGTGTTAAGGGCTTATAACATTTTAAAACAAGAAAGTTTAATTTTAGGAAATGAAAAATTAGTTATATACATTAGTCTGTCATAACTCTACTTTTGCCAACAAGTCTAATAAAAAAATTATCTTTGGAAATGTGTACTTCATGAAATTCAGATGAAATTTTGAAGGAATAGGAAAATCTTGTTGGACTAAAAAATAATTTGAAGAGAATAATTAACATTGCAAACATCAATAAATGTCACTGTAATCTGGCCAAACATGTTCCTTTCATAAAAGACCTACTTTTCTGTTTGATTCTGTGATGTTGAGCATGGCTTGCAATTACACTATTGCTTTAATCCACGGTTTTCTCAAGGGTAGAGCAAACAGATTAAAATTTGTGAGTGGAGGAATGAGAAAAATACAGTGAAAGTGTTCAGAGACTTTATTAAGAAGACACAAATAAAAAATATGGTCAATCTGATAATAAAAATGAAATAATACCAGCATTTTGTTCGTTTTGCTTCAATTGTGTTGTGGGTCCAAAGTGACAGGTATCTCTGTTCCAAAAAGAGTTTATTACCCTCATAATGTAATGGTTTCTGTTAGAGAAAAATCCATGGCTCATTAGTCTCAATCTCATTTGTTGCTTCATGTTATACATTTAAGAAAATGAAAACACATTAAAATGCTTACACATGAACATCACCAGTTAGGGAATTTATAGTTGGATTATGTCTAGGGTAGTATAACCTATTAAATCAGCAGGGTCAAATAAATTTCTTCCACAAATGCAATGAAAAAATATTTAGCATAGACCGTGTACTTATTTCATGTGTTACTCTATAATGCACACAGATACTTCATGTAATCATCTTTAAAAATTAAATAATGTGAAGCAAAATAATGAAGGGTAGCAATAACAAAATTGCCATATTTGGCAATCATTAAATTTGAAAGAATCAAGCTGTTTTGTGATGCTTGAGACTGTCAGAATTCAAAATATGGGAAATTATTAATAGTACGGCTTTTTTGTGTTGTTTAAACTGTATCATGGGTTACAAAAGGATAATACATTTTGGAGTTCAGAAAAGTCAATGAGTAATATGTTTGTCTTCACTCAAATGAAGAATTGTTTACAATATGTAGATGATTAATTTAAAATGCATACTAAGCTTCAATGCATATAATTTTATTTATTTATTTATTTATTTTGCGGCACCGGGGATTGAACTCACAACCTCGCGCCTGCCAGGGCAGGCGCTTAAGGCACTGAGCCAAACTCCCGGCCCTGGTTTTTTGAGGCAGGGTCGCACTATGTAGCTCAGGCCGGTCTTGCGCTCGCATTGTAGCCCAAGCCGGCCTCGAACCCACAACGCTCCGCCTACCTCAGCCTCCAATGCATATAATTTTAATGGAGAAATTCTGGCTTGAGTTTTGGCTGCATTTAGGGAACTGATAGATTTCATTTTCCTCCCACAAAACATGATTGTACCCTTTTAGTGTTATAACCTGTTCCTATAAATATGGTCTGTACAAAGGGTGCTTCAAAAGAGGAGCTAGATAGATAGAGGAATGGAAGGTTAGTTCATCACTAAGATAATAGCTAGCAGCAAAATCGCTGCCATTATACATTATTGCTTCTCATCCTGATAAACATCAACAAATAATTATTTTATCAAAGTGTAACTGATGTTAGGGTAAGAAATCTAAAGTTTATCAGAATTGACCTAAATTCACTGATCAACTTTCCAATGGAAAATGCAAATAGCACCTATTTTGGCCATATTTCTAGAACATCACTCATTTTCACAGTGTAAATTGTTTGAAGAATACTTTTCTCTTTGTTGTTTTGTACCAGCTTGTCTTCTGACTCCTATATAAGTCAGGGTTTTTTATTGGACCATTTGAAAGAAGAATCTCCTTTTTTTTTTCTTTTTTGATTTTAACCTTTGAAATACTTACATTAGAAATCATAACATAAGAACCATATAATGGAATCACGTGGGGATGAGTTCTCGATTTGTAGAGAAGATATTGTGCAACTTAGTACCCAAATGATTCTAAGAACACCACTACATGGACACTGAGAATTAGACTCATATGTGCATCATGATATCACACTTGCAGATCACTAATGCACTCTAGGTGGGCTCTAGCCACAGCACAAGTAATGTGTTAGCAGACTTTAAGCAGCAAACAGAAAATGTGTGATTACAAGGAGCTGCAGGAAACCTATGATATGCTCATCTATGAGCTCTCTTAATCTATCCACAGGGTTCCAAGATGTAAAAGAGGCTTCAGTGATAGATGGATGCATTGTGAAAACAAATGAAATGTGTGCCATAGATGAAGGTTGTCAAAAGATAGTCTATGGACCCAATCTGGCCTTCCACGTGTTTTTGTCAATGGAGTATTTGTGGAACTCAGTCACACTCAGACATTTGTGTGTTTTCTATGGAAGTTTTCATGCTGTAACAGCTATTTACTATTCTACAGAAAAAGTTTGACAACTACTCATCTAGATGATAAAAATCTGCAAAGTGTTGAGTGACGCTATGAATTGGTTTAAATCTGTGAGTGTTATAGTTTTACACAAAACAGCTGGAAGAAATATTTGTATTTTCAAATCATTTACAAACACAGTTGAAGACTACAGAATCACAGAAGAATATATAAAATGATTCATGCATCTAACAAAGACTTTAATTTGATAATGTCTCCAGAATAAAGCCAGTCTTTACATATGTACCAATTACTTCTGCGGTTCCATATCCTGGCCTACTAGAAAGTATTTCTACTTTGAACAAGAAAAATCTTAAATTTATTTTAATGTAGTTTTAATTCATGGGAAAACTGAGAAAAATAAGCACATGTAGAACTAGTATTTCTATAAAGAAAGTCGACAGTGGGAAATGGAATCTCAACTGCAGTAATGGTATAGGGAATTGTATTGGGTATATGAAACCTTACCCACAGTTCAGGATTATTACCACCAGGTCTAACTGATTCCTTATCAGTGCTCAGATGTAAGGATAAAACTTATATGTCGTATTTATATACCACTATATTTTGTGGTGGTTTGTTACTCACACTTATGACAATACTTGATTAACGCATATCACGTATACATTACATTATACATTGTATTGTTCAATTATGTACTGTTATGTTACCTAGAATTTTATAATGAGTAAGGCAAATGTTTTATTTACTATTTTATCTCTGGCAAACCAGAAAATAGTAAATAGAAGTATTATGCTTGTTCCATAATATCTGTTGGACATACAAATAAGTTTATTCAGCAGCATAAGTGGTCAACTTTAGAAAATTTTTACAGATATCCTGTTTTTAAAATTTTATATAGTGTATATATCTGAATAAATATCTGAAAACTACTGAGTGACACTGTATTTGTTGAATACTGTGGGCTCTACAAGCTTAAATAAGACAACGAAAGGAAAATTTGTACATTGTATATATTATTTGCTTCAAAACTCCAAGCACAATTTGATGAGTAGCTTGTTTTCACTATAGTGAAAACAGACTCATTTAAAGTTTTATGCCTATGTTTGTGGTTGAAAGGCAGAAAAAAAGTGTCTATGTAAATTTTAGTCAGAAATATATGGGAGGGACATGGAAAATGTACCAGTATACAGAATAGTATAAACAAGGTATAAATATATTTTTGAAATTAAGAAGCTGTTCTGAAACCCTTAAACAGAAACATGTGTGTGTGTATACTTATAAAAACTATCTTTTCTTCAGTTTGTGAAAGGCAATTATGTTAGGAATCAATACTAAAGATTCTGAAGGAAGATGGTCTTGTCAAGCCCTTTCAATCTTAGGTCTAATATTCTATATAGAGCACATTTTCAAATCTCACAGATGTTTCCAGAAAGGAGATACAGTCACACACTTGAAGAAGCAGTGTTTAAAAATAATGACAAAAGTGAAACAGAGATGCTGGAAGCAGACTGAAAATTTAGAAAAAAACTATATTTTTTCTGAAATTCCAAGTATTGCACAGAAACATTTTTCAAAGAAATAGAAGTAAACAAAACCCATGATTTTTGCAGATTTACAAGCAGGTCTGAATGCAGATGGAATTGTATTGGAACATTTAAAACATTTTAGGAGACTACAATGAAATGGATTGCCTTTTCAAATATTAGACTTTCTTTCTATTGTTTAAATGCTGTAGGCTTTTAATCACAGGTCATTAGATTTTATGATATATTTTGATTCTGAAAAAGTTTCATGAATTTTCATGGGAAAAGTATTGATATTTGAAAATGATCATTAATAAATAGTCACTAGTGGGGAAAATGACACATTTTCAGGATCTACTATACTTTAATATTCTCAACACTAGCAGAACCTAATGGCTTAATTATTGAAGAAGTTTTTGATTGTGTATCTTAATGACTGATCCATAGAGCCTCAGTTTCAGATGGCATGGAGATTCTAAACCAATCCTGCTGACTGTGGCACTGACATATTGATCCTGTTGCTATTCTTTCATTCATTTAGTTCAGGCATAAAAACATAGTTCATGCCCATATAACCCAAGTACTTCATTATAGAAAAGCCAAGTCACTGTTCTCACCATGGTGGTGACTTATTTGAACTGTCACCTCATCAATCTGATTGATTACATGTAAGTTGGCCAAAAACATAAAGTTTCTTTCCAATAGCTGCTTTTATCAGGGAATACAAGTGAGAATTTTATGACTTTCCTGGAAGCATTTAAAAATGGGTTTAGGTCATCACTCTGTTGAGTCTACCTATGCAGATGACCAGGTGGATGCTTTCCTTTGTATCAGGAACCCGGCCTAGATCCCCAATCTCCCAAATGAGTGCATGGTGAAGGCTTAAATAAATGAAACAAGTGGTACGATTTTAGGGCTCCAGGAGAATCAAATCCCCTGTAGAGTTCTTCACTCTGTGGCTGTCATGAGGGCTAAGACAAAGACCTCTCTCCATTGCCAGTATATATTATCAAAGCAGACAAAGAGAGGGGATACTGAGGAAAGCATGGGGAACGAGCAGGACCTTGGAAGTCACTTGAAAGACTTCTCCAAGTAGTAAATTATGCCAATTAAGGAGAACTGTCTTATCTCCATGATGACATTTATGGTGGCAACAGGACTGCAGCTGCAGTCTCTATTTACTTGAGTCTGAGCCAGGTGTCTTCGGTGGTGACCTTATCTTGCCCTTTGAGGTATCTCTGACATCACAGATCACTACAGATCTCCGTCAAGACCAGTGATTCATAGAGGTTTCTTACTATGAATCAGCTCCCATCGCCAGGCAAGGGGCCTAGGCCTTGAACAGGCTCACAGATAAACGGAAAGCCAATTAGTTAATTTTAAACCCAGCTCAAAGCCCCTTCATAGAGGTCTCCAACACTTTGAGCCACCACTACCAACTTTGGGTCACCATCTAGTATGCCATGATCATTGGCCTTTATATTTAGTTCATGGCCAGTATTCATACAAATGATCATTTGCTCCTAAAACTGCTATGGGTGTGTTTATCACCTTTTGGCTGCTCTGCTTCATGCATCTACAATATGGTACAAACCAATTTTCAGAGCAATATAAGTTTTATAAATCATTATTACTAATTTTTCCAATCTTTCCACTTATCATTACCTTTAAATCCTACCTTTATTTGTACTTAATGAAAAGCTTAAAGCATGAAACATAATAATTTTCAAGGACATCATCAACAATGATTAATAGTGATTGTTTTTAAAATTCTAAAGAAAGTAATCTCAAATTTTAACATGAAAATCTCTAAGTTGTTACATAGGCAGATCACTTTTGTTGAGAATTCAAAGATCTAACTTACACAGTTAAATAAATTTAGTTTCACTAGAATTGACAGCTTCTCCCAGTTAAAATGTGAAGAATATAAAGACAGATTTTGTACACAAACTGCTATATATTGTTATTTTCACAGTACAATCTCCAAATATTTCACCATTTTCATAAGGCAATAATGAGTAATATGAGCTTCTCAGAACAATTTAGATGCAACTTTTTAAATCACCGAAAACCCAAATGTGAAAATATCATTTTTTCCTATTAAAAAATAGCAAGTATCCTGAGAAATTGACATTAGACTATTCCTCCAAAAAGAAAATATGCCCTTTTTTAATATTGAAAAAACAAGAGTAAGTCACATTCCAATGGAGTTGCTAAGCATTTATTCATATTTATAGATTAAATAAACTACTGAAATACATTCATATTTGTAAAATGTTGAACAAATTTTCCAGCACATATTATCTCTTATTATATTTATTGGAAGTCCACTTACATTTTCTGTTCCTCAGAAAGCCAAGGTTATATTTTGCTTCATTGAAGGAAAGATTAGTAATTCATATATGATGAAATTTCTTTCATAAATTGTTACCCAATTCCACAACTAATTTTATACTTTTATGTATGCTTCTAAGATGGAAATTATGAATATAGTATTACTGTTCATTTTATCATTTAGCATAGAATGATTTAAATAAAAAAACAGAAAGGAAACCACCTAAAAATCAAGACTTTATTGTGGATAGTTTCTCTATTTAAAATGAATGTACACAATTTCTAATTATAGGAAATCTGTATTTTAAGTTTTGGTTACAATACTTTGGAAATCCTCAGTTCCATATTTAGCAGTATATAGCCAACCACAGATCCATGGATCTAGATCACACTGGTAGATCTGACATTTAATCATGGGATGTCAACTTAAGTGGATTAAGAAATAGCTAGTTGATTAGTAAATCATAGTTCTGGGTGTGTCTGTGGGTGACTGGTTTGTATGTCAGCAAAGTGAGGGGGCAGATCCCTCCTGGATGTGGCACCTAGGTATCCTCACATGGCATCAAGCAAAAATCTTGTGGCTAATGTAGAACAAAAAGAGAGAGATTGAGAAAGTGTTATTACTTTTCAAAAACTCCAGTTACCAAAGACATCTTTGATATCAGTCTTCAGATCTCCACCTCCCAACTCGGACTTACACCAATACCCGAGAAGACTTCCAGTCCTTCAACCATGGCCTGGTGGTCTACTCTGATCTCACTTGTTTTGCAACTTCTGTCTTCCTATCCAAGTCTCTGTTAAATTTATAGCTCACCAGCGTGCTACCTGTCATTGTAGCCTCTCCCATCTCTTATACTGTAATTCTACTGAATAATGCTTTGCATAATCATACATATATTTTATATTGATTTGGTTCACCTATAGAACCATAACTAACACACTGATTGGTATCAGGAGTAGTTCTAGAGAAACAGAATTTTAAAGGTGAGTCTCCAATCAGCTTAGTGGCTGCTAATTTGATTAGACTGAACCTTGCCATAATCTCTTCTTCAGAGAACTTGGAGAGTACGCATAGTCCGTGAAGTGGCGTAAAGTAATACATAACATAGATCCATTTGCCTATGATAGTTCAATGAAATTTAGTGATAGCCTGAAATTTAGTAATTTCATGTACATGAGTTTTTATAAATTTTACTTTATTTTATTTTATCTTATTTTGAAATAGGGTCTTACTGTGTAGTTCAGGCTGACCTTGAAGTCACTGTGTAGCCCAGGCTGGTCTTGAACTTGTGACAATCCTACTGCCTCAGTGTTCCAAGTGCTGGTATTATATGTGTGCAACACCACACTTGGCCTTGATCAATTTTAGAAGAGTAAGAAATATAATGATTTTGGCTGATGGCTATTAGTACCTCTGGACAGAGTAAAAAGACAAAAGTATAGTGATGAGTTCAATGATTTAAATTCCCAGTTCTAGAGATGTATAAACAATCTAAAGTTTTCTAAGTGTATCCTGAAGGAGAGTCATCTCTCCTTTAGTCATAGGGCTGACATTGCTGAAAATCAAACATATGTCCTCACAATGACAATGGTTGACTTTCAGCATAAATATAACCCTCAACTGAGAGTATATCTGCAGTTAAATTGAGAGTGCTGATCTGAAATGAGTAAGATCCAGTAAATTGGAATGAAGATGTCTGGGAGGAACTTCATGTAGCTAGAGAAATTGAATGCTTAAATTCTGATGAGATCGTTTTACCAGAGAAGAGATTTTATCACCTTCTGGGACAGAGGCATCCCCACCCCCAAACTCTGTTGAGTTGTCCTCTGCACCTGTACCTGAGGGAGGTAATCTTGCATCAACTATGGAACAACTAATGACCTTGCCTGATGCAGTTATTAAGCAAGGTAATGCTGATGTTCTCAAGAATCTGCCCTCACCAACCACTTTTTTCTCTAATCCTGTAAAGAGACACACATCTCAGAAGGCCCCTAAAGCTTAGGCATACTGTGTGACCCATGGCAATGTATGTTACACTCCCAAAGAACATTTTCACTCTTCTAAATCTTACAAGAAGAGATCTGGTTAACAGTCATGAGAATGGATTGTAAGCATATTGGACAATGGTACCAGAAATATAAATCTGAATCAGGTTGAATTTCTTGATAGGATCCCATTAAGTAGAGATTCTCGATTTAATGTCATAGCTCATGGATTTGAAAGGTTATTAAGCATTTATTTGATCGGTTGCCGGAAATACGGATCAAGGATGGCCCACATGGAATGAGAACAAGATTTACCATATTCTTTTCTTTACTGTTGATGATGATGTTCAAAAGCTCAAGGAAATAGGAATGATGGAGTTGATTTGCCAAGTAAAATTCTCCATAGCAGTAGGTTTCAGAAAATATGCCTTTTAATAAGACATTAAGAAACTGATTTGTGTAGGTAGCACCAACATCCTTGAAGAGTTCTGTCATTGCTTTACTTTATATTCCAGACATGGTGGAGACCACCATCACTCAGTTGGGAAATTGAATCCCAGAGTAGCACAGGCCAAGTGGCAGTTCTCAACTGTAATGGGCAGAAGAACCTCAGAATGATCTGACACAGGAAGACCTATGGTGCTGGCTGATTAATCATAATGTTCCCAGAAGTTAAAGAAATATATAGGAAGTCTACTACATTTTTATTGGATTTACATCAGTAGAAAAAATTTAGTGCAAATGAACAAAACTCTACCTCTATGTAGAACAATGCAGAATCATAGCCCCTTGAAAATTTTTGTACTTGGAGCTAATTTACATACCCAGAACCCATTTAATGAAGGAGAAGCCAATTCCACTTAAGGAAGGAGTCTACTGCACTACTAATTAGTTTTACTATTGCTATTACCCCTATTCTTCCCCAAATTTGCCTACCTTTCATCAAGGTAGCTGTATACTGGGGAGAAGAAAATGATCAGACATTTCAGAAATTAATGTACATTGGTTCTGAAGTCATGCTAATTCCTTGGAGATCATAAATATCATGGAGACCCATCAATAAATGTAGGAGTACATGAAGGTAAGCGATGAATGGAATTGCAATTAAGGTCCAAACTTACAGCGAATCCAGTTAATTTCTAAAATCATTCTATGGTCATTATCCCAGTTCCAAAATGCATAATTGGGATAAATACGATTAGTACTTGGCAGAATCCCCATATTGGTTGCCTAACTCATGGAGTACAGGTTATTATGTTGAGAAAGGCTAAAGGAAGCTATTAGACCACCTCTACCTGGGAAAACAGTAAATCAAAAATAATATTGCATCACTGGAGGGACTGCAGAGATTAATGACACCTTCACGAACTTGATGCAGGGTGGTGGTTCCCAATACATTTTCATTTAACTCTCATGTAAGGCCTGTGCAGAAGATGGATGTATCTTAGAGTGTGATGATGGATTACTATAAGCTTAATCAGGTTTTCTTCCTTGCTTGAAAATATCACCACTTCTTCTTTTACATAGTATGCAGGCATTTGTTTGGTAAAATATGTTTTCCCTATATTTATACATAGGTCACACCATATGAAATGTGCTTTCAGCTAGTAAGGCCAGTAATATACCTTTACTGTCCTACCCTGGTGGTACATCAATTCTCTGCCTCTGTTTCACAATTTAGGTGTGCAGGGAAGTTGTTCTTCCCTAAGGTATTAGGCTGGCCCATTATATTGATGGCACTGAACCGAATGCACTAAGTGAGTAAGAAATAGCAACCACTCTGGAGTTAGTGGTGATACACTTGTGTGTCACAGGATAGAAAATAAATTCAACTAAAATTAAAAAGCTATCAAACTCAGTGAAACTTCTAGGAGTCTGGTGGTTTCAGGCATGCAGAATTGTCCCTTCTGAGATGAAGGAGAAGTTATCATTCCTTGTCCCTCATACAAAGAGACAGAAATTTTAGTGGGTCTATTTGGATTTTGGAAGCAACAAATTTCTCACTTGAATGTGTTAATAGTTTTAAATGAGGCCAGGAACAAGAGAAGGTTTTGTAACAGGTGCAGTCTGCTGTGCAGTTTGTTCAGCTCTCCTTGAGCCATGTGATTCAGCAGATCCAATAGTAGTTGAGGTGTCCATGGCTAATAAGAGTACTGTTTGGAGCCTCTGCCTGGCCACCAGAAATGAATCCCAATACAGGCCCTTAGGGTTTTAGAGCAAATCTCTGTATTCATCTGCAGACAACTGCTTTCTCTTTGAGAAACAGTAGTTGAACTGCTACTGGGTCTTAGTGAAAACTGAACCCTTGATAATGGAAACAGGTTACCAAATGATCTGAGATGCCCATCATGAATGGATGCTGGGAACCCAATTCATAAAGTTGGATAAGCACAACAATATTGCATCTTCAAATGTAAGCGGTGTATGTGAAATCAGGCTAGAGCAGGTTTGAAAGGTATAAGTAATTTTTATGAAGGTGCCCCAAATGTCCATGTTTCTTATCTTGGATGTACTGTCTTCTGTCTTCCATGATGAACTTGTGGTCTTGGGATGTGCTATATGACTATCCAATAGAGGGACAGAAGACTAGGACCTGGTTTACAGATGGTTCTGCATGGTACACAGGCGCAACCTAAAAGTGGACAGCTGAAGAGTTGCAAACCCTTTCTAGGACATCCCTGAAGGACAGTGCTGTAAAGAAATCTTCACAGTGCTCAGAAAGTTGCACAGTGCAACATTCTGCTTGGGAAAAAATGGTCAAATGTATAAACTGAATTTTAGCCAATGCTTTGATGGTGAGCAACTTGAAAGAAATAGAATTGGACAATTGGTGATAAACACACTTCTCAAAGGGGATGCAGATAGCCCTCTCCATTTGAGAAACAATGCAAATATATTTGTGTCCCATATAAATCCTCACCAAGGTTTGACCTCAGCAAAAGAGAACTTTAATAATCAAGCAGATAAGATCACATATGCTGTTTCTGTCATCTTCTTTCCTAATCCAACCTTTGTCAATGCCCCATCGGCTTTTGAACAAAGCAGTAATGATGGCAATGATGGAGGGTTTGTTTTGATGTGGATGAATGTCATGCATCGAGGATGATTTGGATATAACTACTGCTGAATGCCAAAATTGCCAGCAGCAGAGGACAACACTGGGTCCTCCGGAGAGCACCATTCCATTCTTCAGGGTGATAAGCCAGTGAACTTGTGACAGGTTGGTTGTATTAAACACTTACATCATTCAAACAGTGATGTTCTATCATTACTGGAATAGACACTTCTGGGTATAGATTTCTCCTGCTTTCATATAATGTTTCTTCTCTCAATACTATCAATTGGAGACTTATAGAGTACCTAATCCATCATCAAAGTATTCCACACAGTATTGCTTCTGACCAAGGAACACATTTCACAATTACAGAAATGAAGCAATGAATCCATGCTCACAGTCATCAGTCTTAGCATGTTTCCCACCATCCAGAAGCAGCTGCATTGATAGAAAAGTACCCTTTGAGAGCACAATGGCATTGCTGGCTAGGTGGAATACCTTGCAAGTCTGAAGCAGTGTTTTCCAGAAGGTTTTTTTGTTTTTGTTTTTGTTTGGTTTTTTTGTTGTTGTTGTTGTTGTTTGTTTTGTTTTGTTTTTTGTACCAGGAATTGAACTCATAACCTCACACTTACCAGGCAAGCGCTTGAGCAGCTGAGCTGAATATCTGGCCCTCCAAAAAGTTTTATATGCTCTAAATCATCATCTGATATAAGATACTATTTCTTCTATAACTAGGATTCATAAGCCCAGTAATCAAGGATTGAAAGTAGGAATGGTACCACTTTCCAACGGTACCCTAGTGGCTCAGTAGAAAATATTTTGCTTCCTGTTCCACTTACCTTATGCCATGCTAACCTAGGAGTCTTGCTTCCAAATGAGGGATAGTTTTTACCTGGAGACAGAGCAAAGATTCAATTTGAATAACAAACTGAGACTCCCCGCTGGTTCATTTAGGGCTCCTCAAGCATCTAAGTCAATGAGATAAAATGGAAGTTATGGTGTTTGTTTGGGAATTTGATCTAGACTAACTAAGAGAAATTGGATTACTACTTCAAAATTCAGGTAAGGAAAAACAAGTATGGAGTACAGGATTCCTTAGGGCATCTCTTGGTGTTACCATGCCCTGTTATTAAGGTCAGTGGAAAACTACAACAGTCCTATCTAGGCAGCGTGACAAATAACCAGGAACATTCAGGGATGACAGTAGTAATTACTGTATTGTGTGAAAAATCAAATCCATTAAGGTGTTTGCTGGAAACCAAGGGAATATAGAAAGTGTAGTAGACAAAGATGTTCATAAATACCAGCTTTAACTCTGTGACCAGTGCTGAAATGGAGATTATAATTATTGTGAGTATGATTTTCCTGATTTGTAAATAATAATGTACACACGTGATTTCAGTATCTGTTTTCTGTGTAGTATATCTTTGATTGACTTAATATTTTACTTAAATATTATTAAATCTTTATTATACTATTTAATTATAGAATAGCAGGAGAAGAGTGAGCATCGCCCAATGAAAGCAATTGTCTTCTATAGTGGGAGCAAATTATTATATTTCTGTGTTTTATGGTGTTTTACTGAGGATACCTGCAACATGCTAGGTAGAACTATGAATTTGACATTGTATTTGAAAATTAAGTATGGTTTAAAATACGCCTATTCATCAAGTCGACAAAGGATGATTTTTGATTATTAGTGATAATGTGTCTACTTGAAAGGATTAAGAATATAGTGCATTACTAGTATAAAGTATAGTTCTGCATGTCTATATGAGTGGTTTATCTGTGGGTCTACAAACTAAGTGGGAAAAACTCACCCCCTTATGTGACTGGTACAAATTAATAGGCTTGTAGCCTGATTGAACTAAAATTTTTGAAAGAATGATATACTCATTTTTGAAGAGCTCTATCTTTCCCTGTTGCTTTTGAATGTTGGCTTCTACATTTCCAATTTCTTTAGGCTTTCACTGCAGACTCACCCCAATAACCCTCCAGTGAGTATCCAGACTTTTGACCATGAACTGGTAGTGAATTGTTGATCTTTCTTGTTCTGAAACTTTCACTTGCATGAATGAGCACCAGCTGGATGTTCCATTCTCCAACACAAATATGGCCATTCTGTCTCCTGCTTCTGATCCTGTAGACCTACTAATAAGTACTCTGACCTTATCATACAAATAATTGTATTGATTCTGTCCCTTATTGAGTAAAGAAGATTGACTCAAAGACTGAAGAAAAATCTTCAAGAAGCCTAAAAAATATAAAATAAGAAGGTGAACAAAGTAAAACGTCTTTACTTAAGTAGCTTAATAACTTAAAAATTTGTTCAAGTACACTGGTTACCAGTGCTAAAATATAAAAAAGGTATCATTTAAAAAAAAAATGTACATATACAAATGGGAACTCTCAGAACAGCTGACTGATAACAAGAGGAAGCTGCTTGGTAGCATGATGAGGGGCTCATTTGAATTAAAAATACTGGAAATGTAAGTGGAGAGAATATTAAATGTACTGTTTGTTATTAAGTTTGGCATCAAGTTTGATGGAAAAGAACAGATGAAGGCAGGTGCAGAAAGGCAGCCCAGAGCAGAACAAATGGAATGATGTGTTCCCTAGGCTGGATAACTGGCTCTTTGAAATGCTAATGACATGATTCTTACCTAGATTGTGATTAAGTAATTCAGATTTTACCAACATATATACAAATATATTAAGCTAATGTTCTATTGAACAAACTTACCAGTATCATTGAATAATATTTCCTGATAAGAAATAAATAAGAAAATTATTTATCTACAATAATCGCAATTTTTGTCCAATCTTAGATAGAAAAGTAAATAGAATAGTAATTTAATGTATTTGTTATTAATTGACTTTACATCCAGAAATATCATCATGTTATTGACTTCTACCCTTCCTATTTCCAAGGTAATTCATACATTTTAAGTGCTAAAATTAAATAGGAAAATATATTATAAACCATTGTCTGATTAGTTATTTATGATTATACAATTTCTGAGTCACAATTTCATATAAACAAATATTAGCAAGGGGAAATTATAGTTTGCTTCTTGTTTGAGCTGTCACTTATTTAATCTCAGCTTGGTCAGTTTCTAGTAAAGAAAATTGAGGTTAAAAGTTCATTATGTTTTCTGTAATGTTTTCATTATTTCAGGATTGCAAAATTATTCTGTGCAATGTCACCCTTTTTTTTCTTAAACCACTAGCAACAGAATTTGGCTTGACTTTGTTATTTTGTATTTGCAATAAGTAAAAAATTACCACCAGTAAAAATAGACTTTTCAATTGTTGTATAGAGTTCTGAAAGGATACTATATTTTCCAGTTTTTTACTGTTCACTGAATCAGTTAGGAACAATTAGACTCTTGTTTTAGTCTAAACACAAGAAAACTGTTTTTGCTGAGATGATGTCTGAACAGTGGGTTAAATGAAGCAAAACACTGAACCAGGCAGCTATAGCCCTATGTGGAAGTTCATTGCAGCAGTAGCAATTAGACAGTGCAAAGACTCTGAATCATAAAGATAGTTTGTCATATTGCAGTGACAGGTTCACATAGCTTTTCATCTTGGCTTCTATACATCACATGAATCTATTTTCAGTAGTTTAGGGTGGTGGCCTCAATGGGCTATTCTGCCACAACTCTGCTGTGAGAAGTCACATAACATGAATTGCTTAGACAAACCCACGTTGTTTTCCACTTCTTTTTTCTGATCAGCTTCATGAGCATGGTAACTTTCTTGATGTCTAGAACACAGTCTGGATAGGGAAGAGCTAATTTTCTACCTAAATGGATAGTTGGGAGAATGATATTCTTCCTTGTCAAAAGGACAAGGAATTTTTGAACCTAGTCTTTTATAATGTGGGAGACACCAAAGAAGTAATTGAATGAGCATAACTAGAAGAAAATAGTTTTCAACAGTATTTTTTCAAGCTTAATAAATGTTGAAGTGCTGCATTATTTGTTTTCAATCTAGAATGTATGATAATGAAATAGTGATTATTGAACACTTCCAAATATTAGAGGGGGCAACACTTCACAGAAGGATGGTTGAAGAAGCATCTATCTATTGAAGACTGACTTCTCTTCTTCTGTCATGCAGAATTTGGGTATTGCCACTGCCACATACTGCATCAATGGCAGACTGGTTATTTTTATCTTAGCATCACTTCCTGTTATTGATTAGCCTAATCATAACTTTTACCGCAGTCCTACCACAGAAGTTTAGCAGTATCAGGAGGCACTGAAACAATGCCTAGCACTGTATCCTTGAAAGAAGAGAAGGAACTATGAAATTACCTCACAGATGACTACCAGCTACTGATTCCACACTCAAATATACAATCTGTTTAGATTGCCTCTAAATTTCAGCAATCTTGTTTCCTCAAAACTGACATACGTTTTCCTTTCAGTTTGTAGTTCAGAGCATAGTGTAGATCAGAAAAATATGTCATATAGTTTTTCTTGAAGAAATGTTTAATAGCAAACATACACAAAAACAAAACCTCATAATATAAACGGAATCTAAATATGAGTGGTTTCTTTATGTGGGAAATATTTTACAAAATGAATTAAAGCCAGGACTGCTTTTTGTGCAACGGAAATCACACATTCTTGCAACTGCAAACAAGGTACAAAGTAAATGAATAAAGCTTTATGTTGCTACTCTGAAATCCTATCTCAATATTGGCTTCATTAAAATAAACAGTATACCTAGCCTGTTTGATCCTCATACAAACGATAAGTAGCCAAGCCCCTGCCAGAACCCTCAGATAAAGATTTTCTACATTCTGTGCCCATGGCTCTTGGGAAAGATAACTAAGCAAATACAATTGTCAGTGACAGTGAAGTAGTATTCTAATTGATGGTAGTTCTAAGTAGCAGTCATGCCACTATTGGCATGCTTACCCTTTAGAAAATCCTTTTGTATTCTTATTTTCATTTCAAGAATGGCTTTTACTTTAAGACAGCAACATTCATATAGTTAATATAAATAATGATAGTCCCCTAAAATTCTCTGAAGTAACCCATTGCAACTGCAATGGGGAAAAAAAAAGAAAAAAAAACCCTGCAATGTGACTTATGGTTAGAAATACAGAAGTAAAACATGCGCATTTGTTGATTAAATTCAATCATTTCCCCCCTAATGTAACTAAAAGCATTGCCAATTTGATTGATGAATGTTTTACCATAGCTCTAAGCACAGAATTAGAAAGAGAACTAAAAGAACAAAATGTAACTGGTGCTTGGATACCAAGAGGTAGAAGGCAAATAATCATAGGATGTATACGTTAGTCCATTTCAAAATTTCTAGTAGCACATTTCAATAATGGACCACATTAGTTTTGCCATAAACAGAAAATGACTATGTGTTTGTAATTGGGGCAGTCCAATTTATATTGTTGACAAAAGTATTGCACACATTTTCTTGTCATGTCAGGTTAAAATGACAGTGCTCTGTATGACAAGATTATGTTTCGGAGTTCAGTATAGACATGACATACAGAGACAACTTCTCATCACCCTCAGTGCCAAGTTTGGTTTCTATTCCCATGCAAGTTCTTTCATGGAGACATAATAATCACCACTTCTTTATTTGTTTAAATTCACAATTTATCAAAAATTTTTAAAGCGATTAAAATTTACTCTTTTGACATAACCTTATAGCTGTGATTTTTGAGTGTACAAAAGAGCCAAGGCAAAATGAATTTAATATTTTACTAAATAAATTATTGTCTATGAATTATTTTAATAATCTAACAATGGTAAAGGGAATGTTTTGTTTAAAATCAATCAATATCCTTTATATATTTATTTGCCATTTGTATTTCTTTCTCTGAGAACTGTGTATTCATCTCAGATGCCCATTTTTGGACAGGGTCCTTGAATTTTAGGTCATTTGGGAAATGTAAATTAAAACAACACTGAGATTCCATCTCACTCCAGAAAGAATGGCCAAGATTAAAAAATCAACCAACAACAAATGCTGGAGAGGCTGTGGGGAAAAAGGAACTCTTTTCCAGTGTTGCTGGGAGTGTAGACTGGGGCAACCACTGTGGAAATCAGTGTGGAGATTCCTCAGAAGCTAGGATTAGAGATCCCATTCAACCCAGCTATCCCACTTCTGGGCATTTTCCCAGAAGAATTTAAAACATCATCCCACAGTGATATTTGTGCACCCATGTTTATACCAAACCAGTTTGTAATAGCCAGATCTTGGAAATAACTCAAGTGCCCATCAATCAAAGAATGGATAAAAAAGATGTGGTATTTTTATACAATGGAGTACTACTCAGCCATTAAGAAAAATTGCATTGAGACTTTTATAAGTAAATGGTCACGACTTGAGACCATACTCATAAGTGAGATAAATCAAACCCACATGTGTAAATACAGTATTATCTCCCTAGTGTATGAAACTGAAAAAGTATTTTTGATCCAAAATCTACAATAAATATTATGTAAGGGTAAAAAAACTGCTCAAAGAGCGAAAGTAATTGGGAAGGGAAAAAGGGGAAAGAGGGAAAGGAAAAGGAAAAGATATAAATCTGTATATATGTATATGTAAGATAACTAAAACAAACATACTTCTGAATGTATTAGTTATTGGGAAAGAACAGTTAATACTCATATGATTAGATCCAATTTGCATGTCTATATCTGTTAATGTAAACAGCCGTTTTGAAGACAATGATATGCAATATTGCAACCATTGTCAAGTTTCTATCATCCTGTTTTGTAAACCTATCATATTACCATTGTACATTGACTCTAGTCATTTGTTTGTGTCTTTTGCTTTTTGTCTTTCTTATATGTGTCTTTTTTCTCTTAAATAAAAAAATCCTGCATAATTAGTAGCAAAACTACAAATCATTAGTATTATTGCTTTAGTAGTTATCCTATTTTTATAAAAAGTACAGCAATGTAGTATTCAGAACTTATAATTTACAAATATGGTGATAAAGCAAGTCTTTTAAACCTGGTCATGTATATTTAATTTAGGCTGCCTAAATATTAGCATTAAATCTTTGAAATAATCATTTGACTTTTAATGGCGGCACATCTTCTATTGACTAGAATAAATTGTGAAGTAATCTGTATAATAATAAGAAAATAAATAAATAAATAAATAATTTTGATTAAATCTGATTTTGTGGCATTTCCCATTGAAATAATAACTACATTTGAAATGTATAGATTGCATTAATGAGTGCTGTAGGGAATTATTTGATTCTTTAAAACATACTTTAAGCTTGGTATTTACCCATGATAAAGTTATACTGATTTTGTCAGATGTATTACTTTTTACATACATTAGAGAAACAGCACATAATATTTAAAAATCAAATAGCCTTGATTACTTAGCTACTGTAACTATAATTATCTATGATATTCATTATATAAATAATAAAGCCTAAATATTGCTGAACATTCTGAAAGTTGTTAGCTCCTTTATATGTTAAATAACTAGTGCTAATTAATGTATTTATAAATGTATATATTTATTTTAAAACACTTACATAACAAAGGTTGACCTTAAAGTTAAAATAAAAGCATTTAGACAAAGATCTGAACATTGTATTTTATTTCCAGGAAACAAACAGAAAGGTAAATCCTTTTAAATTGCTTACTTAGAAAAACATGTTTTCCATGGTGTAATTCTGCTTCATTTTATCTATATAATGTTTTATTTACATTTTAAATTTCTACAACCGAATAGCAGATCACCTCAAAAAGAAGAAATTCTTATGTTCTGTATGATTTTATCACCTTTAAGTAGGAGGTCGTGTATACTAAGAGAGACTGAAAAAGAATCATCTTCTCAGCCACATGTATAAGGTTAGCCTTTAATATCGTACATCATCTTTACTTCTAGACTTCCAATTTTTAACAAGAAACTTCCCTTCTGCTTCAACTAATTCAATCAATGAGTATTTGTGGGAGGATGTGATGTGCCTGGTTGTAATCCCAGCACTCTGGGAGGCTGAGGCAGAAGCATTGCAAGTTGCAGCCCAGCATAGGTAACTTAGTGACTTATCAAGACCTTGTAACAAAATTAAAATTTTTTTTCTTTCTTTTTCTTTCTTATTTTCTTTCTTTCTTTCTTTCTTTCTTTCTTTCTTCCTTTCTTTCTTTCTTTCTTTTTTTTTTTTTTTACCATGGATCGAATTGACCTCACACTTGCCACGAAGGTGCAGTGTCGCTAAGCTACATCCCTGGCCACAAAATTTAGTTTAAAAAAAAAAAAATCTGGAGATGTACTCAGCATGAAGGTCCTGAGTTCAATTCTAGTATGATAGATACATACATACATGCATACATACATACATACATATTTGTTAAATGCTTATAACTTATCTGGAGCGTCATATCAGAGGACCACCAGAGATGGGTAAGATAAATTATATAGGTACTTTTCTTTTAAGGAATTCACAGCTAATGAAATACCCTTTCTATATATGGGCAACATTTCTTAAAGAAATTTCTCAAAGTGAAAAGCTAAATAAAGTTTCTTCAATTTGATCCAGTTGAGGAATTTGTGAAAGAAAATATCCAAGGTTATGTAAAAAACAAACAAAAGTAGCACTTTGTATGTGATGATTAAGAAATAAGAGAATGGGTACAGAAAATTCCTTTGAAAAATTTAGCAGTGGTTAATTTTGAAGGATATTGTTCCATTTCTAATTAAAACAAACTTTTCTATGATTATAAACTCTAACTTTATAATAATTTCATTAAACTACAGTCTCATTATTGTGTAATAATCCATTAAAGGTAAATATTAACATTAACAGAAAAAACATTGTGATTGTTAAATACTTTATAACTATAATATGTCTTTGGGTATAAAGCATTCTGGTAATAATTTATTGGTTTAAATGAAGACAGAAATAAATTAACCAAATAACTATAGATGCACATAATTCCTATACATGGTAAAACCTCAAATGGAAAAAATTATAAAACTGATATATGCACTACTTTTCCTTGAAAATAGCTTTTAAAAACAGGAATAAATTAGTTCTTGGGTTGCCCCGAGTATTATAAAACATTTCTTGTGGGATACGTAATCCTTTTCAATCAGTACTTTGAATTTAGTACAACAATTTGAGAAAGTTTATGCTGGGCCTTAATGTACATTTAATCAGTTCACCTTGTCAAATGCCTTATAAATTGTTTCGGTGCATATTTTAGATGACAAGTCTCAGTGTAGAACTGTCAGATGCTAATTACTATTTCATACCTCCCATAAAGAGACTGATATTCTTCAAAGAATAAAAGCTTTAGGGAAGTAGAGCTAATCTCATTTGAACACAGTTGATAAAGACTAAGGCTTTTTGTTTTGTTTTGTTCTGTTTTGTTTCTAGAATGAACAATTAAAACCTGGAGCTTTTAAATTGCTCAATAAAATATTCCATATATTACTGAAAATTATAGTTTTCACTATTATCAAAAATTCATATTGAACACTAACAGTGTGAAGGAAACAATATTCAGCAATAAGAAAGAAATGAGTAGCAGAGTTTCCACTTTCAAGCACTGTATAAATAGTTAGTAAGAGATATTTCAAACAGTAAATTACAATGAACGGCCAGGGACACAGTTCATTGGCACAGAACCAGCCTCAGCAAGCACAAGGTCGTGAGTTCAATTCCCAATACCAAAAAAAAAAAAAAAAAAAAAAAGGAAAAAGGAACAAAAAATACTACAAATTACAATGAAAACATGACAGATTTTTGTAATGGAAAAAATTGTCATAAATTTTATGCAGATATGAAACAGTTGACCTATGCTGCATACCTTCAGGTATAGAAAAAGAGAAGATGTGCACTGAATAATCTAGGTCAATATGTGTACAATATAACTTTGTAACTGTATAACTTTATAAGTTTGCAAGAGGGTTTTTTTTGATAAATACAGAATGCTGTGCAAGAAATTGCTGCAATATTGAGATCGTTGACAGTCTTGTAAATTGTAACAATATATTCATGCCTTTATCAGTAACATAAAATAAAAAAGATGATTGGAAATAAATTGGTAATAACCCAAACAATAGTTTAAAATATTGTCATTCAGCAGTTTGAAAATATTTAGCGCTAGTATTGAGAATTGCAAGTTCAATGACCTGCACGAGTATCAGATCTTGAGTAGAAATTTCAAGAACAGCATAACATAGGTCCAAAAAACATAAGCATGAGAATTAACAACATGAAAAACAAACTATACATTTTTTTAAAAAAAAAGAAAGTTGATACCTTTGTTACTCCCTGTCTGCTTTTAGGGAGAGAGATGTCAATAAAATCGAACTTTTTATATTTTTAGCATAAAGACAATTGACTAACTGAATATAGAAAAATGCAGGATGACCCATTTGGAAAAACTCTAACACTCATCAATCATCCTTCGCTCAGTTTGAACCGAAATCACAAATTGTCCAAGTGCAGCTTTGTTAGCTACTCTGAAGTCCAAGTGCCAGTTCTTTGAGTTACACTTCATAGAATGTTACAGATCTTAGTAGTTTTTAGCTGCCTAGGTCAGGTCCACAATACCTGAGGCTTGTCCCCTGTTCCTGGTAGCTATCTGCTTGTGTTTTATCAGCTTCCACTATACCTGTGCAGCTCTCTGCAGGTCTTCCCCACATTCTGTAAAGTGCCCCTTGTTGCTACAACCATTGCTGCTCACTACTGGTGGACACCATTCTCCACTGTTCAAAGTTGCCAGTTGCCTCTGACTGATGCAGGTCATCACCAGACAACATTGCCACTTGAAGATCCTAGTCACCACTGTTTAATACTCATTTAAGCCAAGAATTACCTCAAATCTCTGTGAGTTTCTGTCTCTGGTCTCTATTTTTATCAGGGACTGTTGTTCTCTGCTGCAGACTGCTGCAGGTCTCTGGAACTATGCTTCTAGTGTCTAAGACTCTTTGCCTTTTTTCCTTTTCTTGTTTTATCCTAATGCAACCTCCTCTGCTCACAATACCTGAGATATGAATTTTAAGCAGATTTACACGACCACCGGTGGGAGGTTTATTTAGACTCATCCTGAAGGTACTCCTTTTTGACTAACTTGAAGAGTATGTGGAAAATACTGCTCTAATGTCTGCAATTTGGTACATTTTGTGGTTCAGTGATTAGACCAAGGTCAATCCTACTACAGAACAATCTGGGAATGATTCAAGATCAAACTTGCTATAGTCAAGGAAGATGTTTCGTGGAGTGGAGTCTAGGATTGCTGTCGCTGTCTTGGTGATAGTTCAGGGGTGTATCTGGAGAAATGGCTGTTGGACAGCTTCCGAGTCTCCACAAAAGTTATGGGGCTAAAATTGGGATGACACTGCTTTGGAGGAATCTCCAAAAGAGATAGCTCTGTCAGTCATGACCAAATTGAGATTTACAGATTTGGGGTACCAATGCACTCCAGTTCCTCCCCACTTCTGTCCTAATAGGAGTAGTTCCTGGAGCTCTTCAGACAGGAAACAGCAGTAAATGAAACAGCAGTAGCTGTGGCAGTGAACAGTGGCTACCAAGGAAGTAACATGCATGTCATCATGACTTGTAACCTGTCCCTAAAGTAATCCAGGGCTGGCAGAAAAGCACTGGGGCTCATTGTCTCAGGAGAACTTCAGTGAAGCAATGGGGAGGAAAAGGGAATAAGGAGAGTGAGGGAGAGGGATGCGAAAAATATTAGAACACACTCCTTTCTTGCTGTTAGCTAACAAAGGAAAAATATCAGCTTTATCTGGTCTATTTTGCTTACATTACAAATAGTTTTTTCCAAGAAAGATGATATTTTATAAAATCCTATAGAATACAGTATTATAACATAGTCAACAAGGATCATTTTGCAGTGAATAGTTTCTTAAAGATTTTATAGACTTTAAATGAAAGATTAAAATAAATTTAAAGTAACTTAAAAGTTGACTTCAATTTGGAGTTATTGAAGCTTCTCTTCAATAGAGCACTTCTTAAAGAAAACCCATTTTAGGAGACAGCTATGACACATTCAAATGAGATCTTATGTTATTTTAACATCAAATGTGTGAAATAAATTTGGACAGCAAGTAAGTCAATGGAATTGAAAATTAAGGAAATTAATCAGTAAGTTAATGTTACTATTACTGTTAACTAAACTAAACCATAAAATTATGGTAATGATGTATAAATTAGGATAGGTGAAGTTAACACAATCAAAAGGAGAAAGACAAACTAGAAAAAAATAAAGAGAGGAAGAGAAAGAGAAGAAGAGAAAGGAGAAAATGGAAATGTTGAGAAGAGGAAGGCAGAAAATTAACAAATGCAAGATGAGCAATAGCTAGTAGTCATCATATCTACTTTCAAGGAAAACAACATAAAAGGCAGAGCGAACTCCATTTCCTTAAGATTCAGGGCAGGGATTGAGCTTACAAAAGTATGTGCCCACTAGTAATACATGGATATTCAGCCTATTTCCTTTGATTGTGGTCACACCTTCCATACCTCTTCTGAATATCTAATGCTGGCTAGACTCCCCAAGACTGGCTCCCAGCCCAGGTCTATCTTTTTCCTCTGTGGAATAGTCCTCTGAGATATTTTATTTGGAAACAAGTACCACAGCATTTAGAATTTCAGGTATAATCAGCAGTATGTGATGCTAGAAAAAATGTACTTCTCAAATTCTTCCCTTAAAAAAGCCAGAAATTCAAGTGTCTGGGATTTCAATTTAAAGTTGAATGGACACATTTATGTTCCAAGCAAGAAGAAAACATCAGACAAGTGGAGAAAACCCTTAAATAAAAGAATGAGCCTAGTCCATATCAAAGATCAAGTAACATGATTCAGCAATCTGCTGCATTTTGTATCTTAGTTTTTTTTTTATTAATGTAAAAAATCACCAATTCTTTACCCCAACTCAATTCATCATCAGTGTTATATGGCTCACAATCTGATGGGAGCTGTTGGATTCTCTGCTTACAGTCTTGCTAAACTCAGTCACATTTTCAGTAGAACTAGAATTTTTTATGGATGTTCTACAATAATGTACTACAGACTTAGATCATTAGTTGAATCTAGATTCAGGAAGTTTTTGACCCTACTTACTTGATTTAAAGTCTAGACATCATTCTGGGGGTTACCTACATTTCTGGACTCATCGTATACTTTATCTTCTAGCCAACAACTAGTTATGGATCTTTTCTGCACTTTAACTTACTCTTCCTCACTTCACTCTGCTTCCCCTGACTGAAGCAGTGTTTTAATTTTTCCCAGATATATTCAATATAGTTGGCATCTAATAATCACACCTGAATAATTATATTTTATTGTCTAAAATTATTTTTTCAATTTCTCCAAAAGTAAGCTAATTAATATATCCATTACTCCACATATCTTTATTAAGTTTTTCATCCATTTCTTCTTTTTTTTGTGTGTGAAATAAACACATAGAATTCACCCTCTTAGTAAATTTTGAATTTGTAATACAATATCATAGACTAAAGTTATGTTGCTGTATATTGGTGCTTATTCCTATTGTATTATTAAAATTCAGTACTTCTTAAATGATATCTTATTTCCTGTAATCTACATTCCAGTAAGTCATCATTTTATAATATTATTATGAATTTGAGTAATTTATATTCTACCTCTACATGAGATTACATAGCATCTGTCTTTTAGTGTATGCTTATTTCACTTAATATAATCTCTTTATAGATATGCTTGCACTTTGCCCATTCATTCATCAGTGAACAGTTGGGGTTTAGGGAGTTTCCATACCTTCAGAATTGAAAATAATTCTATTACAAACTTGAAAGTAAAAATATTCTGATATTAATTTTTTGGTGTATATACCTAGACATTAGGTTTCTAAGTAGCACAGAAGCTATACATTCTTAATGTTTTAAGGGTACTCGATAATTTTTGATAGTGGATACACCACACTATATTTCTCACAGTCAAACATATTTTTCTTTTCTCATCAATTCCTGCTATATTTATTTTTTCTGTTAATACCTATTTTAACTGGAGTGAGCTGTTTTCTCACTGACATTTCAATTTACATTTTTCTAATTAGTGAAGTTCATCAAATTTCATTTCTGGTGTTTGTATTTTTCTTTTGAGAATATCTACTGAAATACTTTGCTCATTTTAAATAGGGTATCTATTCATTTATTACTACTAAAATCTATAAATTCTGTATATATTTTGAATATTAACATCTTACCATACTCACTTTTAAAATTTATTGAAAGATAACTGACCAAAGATTATGTATATTTAAGGTATTCCATGTGATGTCTTTATAAAAATACTGTAATGGTTGATACATTGTTTCAACTTGAGAAATTTAGAAGTTTAACTAAGCAACTCAGCAGACGTCCAGGGACCTCACATTGCAAACATCCTCATCCTGTGCAAGAGGAGGAGATAGAGATGGTGTGAGGTCTACAGCCAACCTGGGTGGGCAGCTTGTTTACAATACAAGGGAAGAGAAGAGGTTTGCTCCCTCCAAATGTTCTCCTTGATTCTCTCACTGAAGCCATGCCATGAATTGTTGCTTCTCATCCATGCCACTCTGCTTTGGAGACAGCTCATTCTGGACCGAAAACATCAACAAACTGTGAGCTAATTAAACCTTTCCTTTCTTAATTTTTGGCACTGGATATTTTGTCTCTGTTGGAGACCGTTATGAAACAGATCTGAGCAGGATTTAAAATTAACTAATTGGCTTTCTATGTTTATCTGTAAGTCTGTCCTAGGCCTATACCCCTTGCCTGGCAATGGGAGCTGATTCATAGTAAGTGAACCTCTATGAATCACTGGTCCTGACTGGGGCCTGTAGTGGCCTGTGAGGCCAGAGATACCTTAAAGGATAAGATAAGACCGCAGCTAAGGACATCTGGCTCCAACTCGATTAAGTAGATAGAGAATGCAGCTGCAGACATCTCACTCCTGCAGTCATTCCCATCATAAATATCATCATGGAGATAAGACGGTTCTCTTAAATTGTCATAATTTACTACTTGGAGAAGTGTTCGAAGTGACTCCCAAGGTCCTGCTCATTTCCCGTGCTTTCGTCAGTATATCCTCTCTTTGTTTTGAAATGTAATAAATACAGGCTTCCAGAGAAGCTCTTTATCTTAGCCCCAGAATCATAGCCCTCATTTTAGCATCAGAATCTTGAACTTTGCAGAGGTTTTTGATCCTCCTGGAGCCCTAAAATCATACCATTTAACTCGTTTACTTAAGCCTTCACCACACACGCGCTTGGGAGATTGGGGATCCAGACCAGGTCCCCGATAGTCTCAGCAACAAGAGAAATGAAACTAAGACAGGATTTGATGCCAGAGGTGCAGTGTAATTGCTGTGACTCTATCTGGGAATGTTGGTTCAAGAGCCTTTGGGAATGGCTAGTGCGAAGAGTTTGGAAAGGTATAGAGATGTTTCCTGAAAGAGTAGAGGGAATACCTCAGGCTATTCTGTATGGCAGATTCTGGTTAGATCTCAGAAGATCAGAATGCTGATAGAAATCCTGCCAATAAAGACTACATTCCAGAGGTTTCTATTTGGAAGAAAGACTGCATTGGCTGCTGGAGTCCAGATCATGTATATTGTGGCTTGGGAGAAAGTTTGTCTGCATTTTGTTCATGTATAGGCACTTTGTCTGAGACTCAGATTAAAGGTGGTGGACTAATTAATGTGGCAGAAGAAATCTCAAGGCAGTCTAATGTTGATGGAGTGGCAAGGCTACTGTTGGGGGCTTTTGGCCAGATTTATATTGAGAATCAAGAACAAAGAGCCCAACAGGGTGATTTAAAATGTTGTGAGTTTTGCCAGAAAGGAAGCTGTAGTAAAGATAGAGCTGAGGAGATTTTAATTGCTGAGAAGGAACAGGAGAATATAAAGAATGGCCTGAATGCATCACAAGAAGCAGCCGTCACCACCTTTTGCTGTATCAAAACTGTAAAAATGAAAGACTTTGCTTTGAGAAGAAAGTTACAGAGCACCATCTTCCAGAATGGCAGAAGCATAGAAAACTTGTTCCTCAAAATTGGATTCAGAGTGCCCAGTGATCCAGGCACTAGACCCCACAGCCAAGAGAGAGGAAAGACTGGCTGCTGCTCTAGCTGGCAGCAGACTTTGGCATCATCTGTGTGGTGCTGATTTTAAGTGCATGCAGAAAGCAAGAATTATGTGGTTAAAAAAAGCTTCCACTTCAATTTCAGAAGGCCTGGGGGCTAGGCAGTGTGCCTTTGAGAGGGCAGTGTGTGAAACTGTGAGCGTGAAGCCAACATTGCTGTGGAGACCACAGAACTTTGGAAAACTGAGGAACATGGATCATCTAATGAAAGCTTTAAGAAGGGAGCAAAGTGGACCTAATAGAAGCCATGGGAGATAGAACCACTATCAGATGTGTCATGGGGTGGAGTCACTCGAGCCCTTTGTAGCTCACAGTTTGCCACAAATAACACTCAGTTTTTGCATGCAGCTAACTAGTTTTTCCAGAACCATTATTTAAAGAGCCCATCTGTTTACACAGAGTGTATTTTTAGTCCTTTGGTCGAATGTTATGTAGCTGAAGTTGCCTGTGATTGATTTAATGCAAGTATCAGGCTATTTTTTGCAATATAACTTTAAATCTGAAATAGAAATGCTTCTTGCTTCCATCTTGTTGCCCAGTTTAGCTTTTGCTAATTTTTTTTTTATCTCTTCTGGTTCCATGTAAATATTGGGATTGTTTTTTATAGTTCTGTGAAGAATGCTATTGGCATTTTGATTAAACCTATATAACATATGTAACTTATGTAATACTTTTTTCTAATTTGTCAATTTTGACCATTTGCCTCTACTTATCCAGGGACAAATGATTTCTATTTTCTGATGTTCTTTTTAATCTTATTTCTTAGACTACATTTTTTTTATCATGCAGATTATTCACTTTCTTACTCAAGTTTATTCTGAGGTGTATAATTTTTGAAAGTTTTTGTGAATAGAATTTTTTTTCTGACTTCTCCCTTACTGGCCTGATTGTCATTGTACAGGAATGCTATTGATTTCTGTGCTTTTGTTTATCAATTTTATATCCTGCTACTTTACTGAATTTGTGTGTTAGGTCTAGAAGACGTTAGTGGAGTTTTAGAATATTCCATATAAAGGATCATATAATCTTTAAATAAGGGTTGTTTGATTTATTCTTTTGTTATTTATATAATTTTATTTATTTTTATTGCCTGATTATTCTGGATAAACCTTCTAGTAATAAACTGAAAAGGGAGAATTTACAGTAGACACCCTGGTCTTTTTCTAACTTTAGAGGAAATGTTTTCAGTTTTTTCACAATTAACATGACATTAGCAGTGGGTTTGTCACAAATGACTTCTATTAATTGGAGATATGGTTTTATATTCCCATTTTACCATGGGTTTTATTATGAATTTATGTTGGATTTTCCTTCCTATGTTGAGATGACTGTGTAATTTTGTTCAACCTCGCGTCATGTAATGTTTTCCACGTACAGATAGCTGTATTTTAAATAACTCTGCATCCTGGGATGAGCCAACTTGGTCATGATGTATGATTTTGTAATGATTTGGTGCATTTTGTTTCTGAATATTGTGTTGAGAAATTTTACTTCTCTTTTCAATAAAGAGATCATCTTTAGTTTTCTTTTTTGTTAAACCAGTGTCTGATTTTACTCTCAAAGTAATGCTAGCTTCTAGGAATTAATTTGACCATGATATTTCCCTTTCAAGAGTTTGAGAATCATTGGAAATAGCCTTCCTTTCTCTTTCTTTCTTTCTTTCTTTCTTTCTTTCTTTCTTTCTTTCTTTCTTTCTTTCTTTCTTTCTTTCTTTTTCTTCCCTCCCTCCTTCCTTCCTTCCTTCCTTCCTTCCTTCCTTCTTTTTTTCCTCTTTCTTTTTTTTTTCTGATAATCTCATCAAATTCTGCAGTGAATTACTCAGGTCCTGGGCTTTTCTTAGTTGACATGGTGTTTTGAATTTTGTCTGCTTTATTGCTTGATATATTCTTGTAATGTGACCATTAACAGCTATAAATTTATCTGTTAGGACTCTTTTATTGTTTAATATCTCTGAGCATGGTTTGCTACAATTGTCATTTGCTTCCAAAATTTTTTAAGGTTTCTTTCATATTTTGCTATCCATTGACAATCCAATAATATGTTATTTAATCTAGATATGTTTGTATAGTGTCTGTGATTTATTTCACTGTAGATTTTTAGTTCCATTCCACTATCATCTGATACTATACAGATGAATAGTTCAATTGTTTTGTATTTATTTAAGCATATGGCTAAGATATTGTGCATTTGAAGAAATTCGTCCCATTGTGTGCCACTAAAACTTAATGTGTATCCCACTGGCATTGGATGAAACACTGTAGATATATGTCAAGTCCATTAGTTTAATGTGTGCTTTAACTTTGATATTTCATTGTCTTTCTGTTTGTTTTTTAACCTAGTTGACCTTGGAACTTTGGAATACCGAAGTCCCACACTACAATTGTATCAGTGTCTATCTATTTATGTCCAGTAGTTTTTATTTTATGAAGTAGAGTGAACCATAACTTAGTACATATCTGTTTAAAATGATTAACTCTTTTTGGTGAATTGTTTCAGATACCAGTTTATGGTGGTCATGTGTGTTTCTTCTGCTGAGTTTTGAACTGATTTGGTGGATATTAAAAAAGACAACTACTATTGCTTGCTTTCAAGGTCGTTTAGTATGGATTATTGTTTTTCATCCTTTTATTTTCAGTCTATTTACTTTTATGATGATAATAAGGCATATCTCCTTTGGGGAATATATGGTTGAATTCCATTTTTCAATCCAATCTGCCAGGATTTGTCTTTTGATTGGGGATTTGGAATCATTGACATTGAGTTATTATGGTAAGGTATTTACTGAAAACTACTACCATATTATTTTTCTATTGCTGATTGTTTCTCTCCTTTGTTTAACTATTCACCCAACTGATACATACTATTCTTTGTTCTTTGGTCCTGGTG